>PVJN01002100.1:0-15354 GCA_004026805.1 Lasiurus borealis | reverse complement strand
TATTCTTACTTTGTCGTCAGTGTTTGCCAATTTAATTATAATGTGCTTTGGTGTCGGTTTGTTGGGGTTCATTTTGCTTGGAACTCTGTGAGCTTCTTGGTTTTGTGTGTATTTTTTCTTTTCTATACTGGGGAAATTTTCTGTCATTATTTGTTCAAACACATTCTCTAATCCTTGTTCAGTTTCCACTCTTTCTGGAACCCCAATTATACGGATGTTGTTTTGTTTCATGTTATCCCAAAGTTCCCTTAGGCTCTCCTCTTGCTTTTTACCTTTTTTTTTTTTCTAGAAGCTGCTGTACTTGGTTATTTTTTCCTACCGTGTCTTCTAGCTCACTTAATGCTGTCCTGTGCTTCTTCTAGTCTACTTTTGATGCTTTCTGTTGAGTTCTTTATAGCAGTGATGTCATTGTTCATTTCTTCTTGTTCATTCTGCACCTCATCTAGTTTCTTCTGCGTTTCTTCTTGCTGCTTCTTCATCTCCTCTTGGCTCTTCGTCACTTCCTCTAGGGTCTTCTTCACTTCCTCTAGGCTCTTACCCATATTGTCAAATTTGTCTTCCAATCTTTTAAACCAGATTATGATCGTTTCTCTGAACTCTTTCTCTGGCCGGCTTGTTTCTGCTTCTATTTCGTTTACTTCCTTTTCTGGTGAAACCTGCCTTTCTGTCTTATGTGGGCTGTTTCTTTTTCTGCCCATGGTCTTTCTTCTCTGGGTGTCTGGCTATGTAGTTCTCTCTCCTCACCGTGTGCTCCGTGGATCTCTGAGTCCGCTGCGTGTCCGTTCCGATTGGAGAGCGGAGCTCTGGGTCCCCAGGTCCCCAGCTGCTTGATGTGTGCGCAGCTGCCGGCTTCATATGGCTGCAGACATCTGTGCTGGAAGCTTTTTGATTACTGTTTCAATTTTATCATTAGTTATTGGCCTATTCAGGTATTTTTATTGTTCTTGATTGAGTTTTAGAAGCTTGTATTTTTCTAGGAATGTGTCCATTTTGTCAAGGTTGTCCAGTTTGTTGCAGTAGAGTTGTTCACAGTATTTCAGTGGGGTCAGTTGTTACTTTACCTCTTCATTTCTGATTTTATTTATTTGGGTGCTCTCTCTTTTGTCTCTTGGTGAGTCTGCTACAAGTTCATCAATCTTGTTTATCCTTTCAAAGAACCAGCTCTTGGTTTCATTTATCTTATTTATTGTTTGTTTGTTTGTTTTTGTCTCTATGTCATTTATTTCTACTCTGATCTTTATTATTTCCTTCCTTCTGCTCACTCTGGGTGCTCCTGTATTGGACTTATATATATTTACCAGTTACATCTTCTTGTTGAATTGCTCCCTTTAGTATTATGTAATGGCTTTCCTTATCTCATGTTATGGCCTTTACTTTTAGGATTATTTTGTCAGATATAAGTATCGAAACCCCAGTTTTTTTCTCATTTCCATTTGCCTGAAATTTTTTTTTCCATCCCTTCACTCTCATTCTGTGTGAATCCTTTGTTCTGAGATGGGCCTCTTGCAGACAGAAAATATATGGGTCATGTTTTTTATCCATTCAGCTACCCTATGTTTTTTTTTAAATCCATTTACATTTAATGTTATTATTGATACATATTTTATTGTCACCATTTTTTTCTTTATGTTTGTGTTTCTTCTTGCCTTTCTGTTTCATCTTTTTACAGCAGTCCCTTTAGCATTTCTTTCATTGCTGGCTTGGTGGTGATAAACTCTCTTAGCCTTTTTTGTCCATGAGGCTCCTAATTCCACCTTCAATTTTGAATGATAGCCTTGCTGGGTATAGTATTCTTGGATTCAGACCCTTGCTTTGCATCAGTTTGTATATTTCATTCCATTCCCTTCTGGCTGCTGTGTTTCTGTTGAGAAATCAGTTGATATTCTAATAGGAGTTCTGTCTTTCTCTGACAGCCTTTAAGAATTTTACTTTGTCATTGTTGTTCGTCAATTTAATTATGATGCATCTTGGTATTTGTCTTTTTGGGTTCATTTTATTTGGTACTCTATGTTCTTCTTGAACTTGCATAGTTTTTATCTTGCTAGTGTCAGGAACATTTTCTGTCATTATTTATTCAAACAGGTTTTCTATTCCTTGCTTCTCTTCCTCTCCTTCTGGTATCAGAATTAAGCAAATATTGTTTAGTTTTGTGTTGTCCCAAAACTTCCTTAGGCTTTCCTCTTGCTTTTAAATTTTCCTTTTCAATTGCTGCTGTGTTTGTGTGTCTTTTTCTACCTTGCCTTCTAAATCACTGATGCGATCTTCAGCCTCTTCTAGTTTATTGTTTAAGCCTTCCATTGTGTTCTTTATTGAAGCTATGTCATTCTTCATTTCCCATTGGTTCCTTTTCATGTTGGTGACATTGTCATTCAGCTTCTTAAAATTCTTTTTGAGTTGTGTGTTTTTGTCATTGAGTTGTATGTGTTTTTCATTCAGCTCTTTGAGCATCCTTATAACCATTACTCTGAATTCTTTCTCTGATATGCTGATAGCTTCAATTTAATTTAATTCCCTTTCTGGTGATTTCTTTTTTTCTTCCCTTGGGGATTTCTTTTTTGTTTTCCCATGTTTTGCTGTAATGTTTAATTGTAAATCTGATTGCTTTACTATCCAGGTTCTTTTGGGGATGGTGCTACTGGTGTGATCTTTCAGGTCTCCAAGCTATGCTTGGTAATCTAGCATAGCTTCTTACCTAAGCTATTTGAGTTCCCTTGATGTAGGCTTGTGAGCTGAAAAGGCACAACTGCAGTGTCTAGAAGTCAGCAGCCATGGAGGGGGGTGTCCCAATTTTTTCTGTCTTGTGACCTTGGTTGAAATTGCATGTGCCCAGTGGGGATTCAGAGTGACATTGAGGATCTTACTGTTGGGGTGATAGGGCTCAGGAGGCCTGTGTCTTGGAAAGGCATGACTGTGGTGTCCAGAGTTCTGTAATTGTAGGGAGGCAGACTCACCTTTTGTTGCTGTCCCCATGATTGGATACAAGCGCCCCCCAGTTGCAGCTCAAAGGGTACCCAAAGTGCATTTGACAGCAGGGTGTACTTACACATTCTGAAGTGCCCTGGCGCTGAAGCCATGCAGTTCTGGTGTCTGTGGGCAAGTATCCCAGAAGAGGGAATTCAGAGTTCCTATAGCCCAGTAGTGTGTCCCTGTTTCTATAAGTGTACACCCAGCAGTGGTTCACAATAGCGCCTAAGGGCTGCCTATGGAGCAATGGGTGTAGGAGACCTGATCACTGGAAAAGTACATGACTAATAGTGTCCAGAGTTCTATAGCTGTGGGGTGGCAAGGCTCAGTTTTTGCTGCTGCACCTGTGGTTGTGTACACACACTCACAGGAGCACCCGTGTTGCATTTGCCAGCACACTGCCCTAATGCACTCTGAAGGGCCCTGGCATTGAAGCCATGCAATTGAAGTGTCTAAGGAAAAGTATCCAGGATGATTAAAATCAGAATTTTTACTTCCAGGGTAGTGCATCCCTGTTTGTACAATATCGCACCTAGCAGGGGCTCACAACATCTCCCAAATGGGCCTGAGGATTGATGGGCTCAGGGGGCCTGTTTGCTGGAATTGAGGCTTTTTTAATTACTCCTTATTTCCATCCCTCAAGGTAAACATTATTCACTTAATTTGTTCCTGCTAAATCTGGGGTACAGAGAAGTTAAATTTCAGTTATCAGACTAATGCATGGTAGAGTTAAGATTCAAATGATGTTTCTTTGATTCAAGGGCTATGGTATTCCCAATGTGTTTCAAATGGTTTCTCAATTCCAAATGTCCACCAACTTTTGTTAATTAGTAAGCACTTTTGAGGTGGTGGTGGGGGGGAATTCTAGATATACAGCAAACCTGAGCAGAAATTAATGAAAAGTACAGTTCCCAAACATTTTCTCCCATACATGTACACAGCCTCTTGCTATCAATATCCCAACCAGAGTGGTGTATGTATTACACCTGAATTGCTCTTGGTACTGTACACTCCATGAATTTTGACATGTGTATTACAAGTACCCTTCACTGTAATACAAGAATACCAAATTTGTGGCCTGTGGGCTGCATGTGGCCTACAACAAATATTTTTGCAGCCCATCCAATATAACGGTATGTAAGAAATATTTTAATAAAAAATTTGTAATTTATTTTTTATAATATCCTGTTATACATAATCCTATATAACAAAAGCCTAGGTGGCATCACATGACATCATCACAAAATGGCAGCCATGATGTCATCAGAAGATGGCTGCCACAAGATGGCCAGCACAAGGTGGTCACCACAAGATGGCTGGCAGAGGAGGGAAGTTGTGAGCAATCAGGCCAGCAGGGGATGGCAATTGGGGGCAAGATCATACCTGCAGGGGAGGGCAGTTGTGAGCAAGATCAGGCTAGCAGGGTAGGGCAGTTGGGGTTGACCAGATCTGCAGGGCAGGGCAGTAGGGAGATCAGGACAGCAGGGAAAGGCAGTTGGGGGTGATCAGGCTGGCAGGCAGAAGCTGTTAGGGTCAATCAGGCAGGCAGGCGAGTGATTAGGAGCCAGCAGTCCCAGATTGAGAGAAGGATGTACAACTGCTTGTTTAGGCCTGATCCCATCAGCAGTTGGACATGCCCCATGGGGTCCTAGATTGGAGACGGTACAGGCCAGGCTGAGGAACACATCACCCATGCACGAATTTCATGCACTGGGCCTCTAGTTATTAATAATGAACTATATTGTTCGCTAATGACCAATTACTGTAAACATCTTCTATTCATTTCCCTTACACACTTTACCCACAAGCACATCATTTTTCTCCTCAAATACTAGCAATTAATAATTTATCATCCAATTGCCATATCATTAATCTTGTGATGACTTGTTTGGTGTGCACAACAGAAAATTATTTTACTTTTGGAGAACAAGAAAAATAGGTTTATTTGTGTCAGACTTATTAATTTGTACAGTTATTCAGTGTTTGATAAGTTAATGTTCAAGAAAAAATATTAATTTTTATTAAAATGTTCTATTATTTTATGTTAACAAATACTCATTTATTTTAGCCCTTTGTATTTAGCATGTCTCTATTAAAATAAACCTACATTTCTATGAAAATTGAAGCTTTTGTTTTTTTGTGGCCCACATAAACTTAAACCATGTTTATTTGGCCCATGTTAGCCTTTGAGTTTGACATGCTTGCTGTAGTATCACACAGATTTTCCTGAAAAACCTGTGATCTGCCCATTCATCCCTCCATCCTCATACCCTGGACTTTTCACTGTCTCCTTAGTTTTGCCTTTCCCAGAATTGCATATAGTTGGAATCATAGAGCATGTAGTCCTTTCAGATTAGCTTCTTTCACTTATTAATATGCAGTTAAGTTTCCCTTATGTCTTCTCATGGTTTGATAGCTCATTTGCTTTTAGTGTTGAATAATATTTCACTGTCTAGATGTACCTTAATTTATCCATTCACCTATCAAAGGCAATTATAATTAAAGTTACCATACACATTCTTATTCAGTTTTGTATTAGACATAAGTTTCCAATGCCACCTACAATTTTTAATCACTTCTAACACCAACAATCACTTAGAGCTATGACAATGGCCACAAAGATACATTCCAGATTTGTCCCCTGAGTGGAGTTTCCTAGGGATATAAAGAAGTCTCTACATGAAAAGTAAAATGTTTTACAAATATAGATTTGTAGTTAGAAGTTTATGCAAGTTTAGATGAAATTTACACAAATGTTTAATATGCATTTTTTAACATAAATTAAACTCCTGAAATGTTGTAAAAATGCAACATGAAGAATATTATTAATTAAGACTAGAGGTCTGGTGGACAAAATTCATGCATTCAGCATGGGGGGGGGGGTTCTCCAGCCTGGCCTGTGCCCTGTCACACTGTGGGAGATCTGTGATCCATCATCCCAAAGAGGTAGGCCCCACCCACCCATCTGAGTCTCCTCACTGGATTTCCCCAAAGAGGTAGGCCAGAGTCGGGAGGAGGCCTGCGGGGACCCCTGGCGCAGGATCACAGAGACCTCCACCATAGCCTTGCCCTCAGGCCATACTGCACCCATGGAGAAGGCCTGTAGACCCCCAGAATAGATGCTTGGAGGCCTCCACCATGACCCCACCTCCATTCCCGATGCTGCAAGTACCCGCTCACCTGCACCTGCTGTGCACGTAACCTCCAGCTGATCAGTGGTTACACATGAAGACATCCCAACCATTTGAATATTAATTGCCCTTTTATTAGTATAGATTAATTTTCACTGTTCAATTGATAGAAAACAAAGTCTCAATGAAAATTACAAAGTGGAACAACTTTTTAGAAATTAAATATTTATACCTAACCCATTCTTATGTCTTTTAGAATGAATATAATAAAAGAGAGAGAGAGGAGCTGAAACCAAGATAGCAGCATAGGTAAACACCTAAGCTGCTGCCTCACACAACAATTTCAAAACCACAACTAAAAGACAAAATGGACACCATCCAAAACCATAGGAAAGCTGGCTGAGTGGAAATACTACAACTAGAAGTAAAGAAAGGGGCTCATGAAGATTCAGAGGAACTGTGAAAAGCTGAGATATAGAGACACGTGTGTGGGAAAGAAGGGTGGCGGAGGGTCTGGCTGGCTTCTTCTAGCAGGAAGGAGACAGAAACTCCCGACTGCACTGAACCACACTTCTGACTGCACTGAACCCCAGTTCTAGGCAAGACTCATACGGGGGGAGTCTGGACTGTTGTGAAAAGGGAGGAGAGCACAGAAACTTAGGGGAGCCATGAAAGGCAGAGATCTGGAAATACACGCAAAGAGGACTGACTGCTGATTGTGCCGGGATTTTCTCTGCCAGAAGGAAAACAGAACCTCCCAACTGCACTGAAATCCAGGTCTGACTGCCCTGAACCCCAGTTTTGGGTGTGACCCTGGGGACCCAGACTCATACAGGTCCCCAGAGTGCATGGAAACTCAGAGGAGCCTGAAAGACAGACATCTGATGACACCTGCAAAAGGCAGAGGTCTGGAGGCATGCACGCATGCGTGCACACAGAGAAGGCTGCGGTGATTACTGAGGGACATGGAGACCCGGGTTCTGTCATGTAGGGCAGGACTGATGGGAATCCAAGGTTGTCGGCTCAGCCCTGAGACTCCACCACATCCAAGCCCAGCAGAGATGTTTTAGCAATCTTGCAAGTCTTATGGCTGAGTCCAGCACAGAAGTTCTCCAGGCATAGACAAAGCTGATCCTCACAACCAATTGTCTTGGAGGTCAATTCCCCCCCCATTGATACCAACAACAATCAAGACTTAACTACAACAAGACTGTACACATACACAGTCCACAAAGGGGTGCACCAATAGTTTCCACTTCAGGTAACTGGAGAGGCAGAGCTACTGGGCCATATAGGACACCTAGCACACAAAGGTACTCTACCAATGCAGGGAAGCAGCAAAAATGCAGAGACAAAGGAACAGATCACAAATGAAAGAAATGGAGGAAAACAAATGACTAGATATAGAGTTCAAAACCCCAGTTATAAGGTTTTTTAAGAACTTCCTAAAAAGATGGATAAATTTAGTGAGACCCAAGAGGAGATGAAAAAGGACCAACTAGAAATTAAACATACACTGACTAAAATAAAAAATATTACCAAAGGCCTAACAGCAGACTAGAGGAATGCAAGAATCAAGTCAAAGATTTGATATACAAAATATCAGAAATTACTCAACTGGAAAAGCAAAGAGAAAAAAGAATCCAAAAATGTGAAGATAGTGTAAGGAGCCTCTGGGACAACTTGAAGCATACCAACATCAGAATTATGGAGGAGTCAAGAAAGGGGATGATGACGGCTTACAGGATGGAGGTGAGGGAGAGGAAGTGAGTGAGGGGACAAAAAGAGAGTGTGTGGGTGTGTGTGGTGGGTGTGTGATTGAGTGAGGGACAGTTGACTCTCGCAGGAGCAGTGAGGGCTGGCAGTCCAGGCTCTCTTGGATGGGGAGAGACTGCCATCGTGGCTTTCCACCTTGGACTGTGGAACTCGGGTGCGGAGCCCACGTCAGCTTGAAGGGAAACAGGGCCTTTCTTTGGGAACTCACCAACACCGACAGCCATACAGGCATTGGAGTTCTCCTGCAACCCAACAGCCACTCCAGCCAGAGTCCCGAAGACCGTGAACCCTGCATTACTGCGGACCCTGCATTCCGGAGGACCCTGGGACCCCCACCTCCAAAGCAGTGAATGCAACTTCCCCATCCCCAGTGACATCAGCGAGGTTGGGGCAGCGGCCACACAGGGGTCCCGGCTTGAGATCTCATAGGCCACCACGCACACAGTGTGCAGCGTGTCTTCGGGACACCTTGCGGACACACCAATCCCTGTGTTTGCATGTCAGGGGCTAATCCCCGCCTGCAGAACTCCCGAGTTAACACACGTTTCCGCGCATGTCTGCAGTGGGTCGTCTGCAGTGGGCCTTCGCGCCAGGTTGTGGACATGCCAGTTCCTGTGTTTGAGCTTCAGGGGCTAATCCCCGAGTCAACACGCGTTTCCGTGCACATCTAAAGTGGGCCTTCGCGCCAAAGTGCAGACACGCCAGTCCCTGTATTTGCGTGACAGGGGCTAATCCCCACCCGCAAAAATTCCGAGTCAACGTGCGTTTTTGCGCACGTCTGCAGTGGGCCTTCGGGCCAAGCTTGTGGACCCCCAGTCCCAGTGTTTGCGCATTAGGGGCTAGTCCCCCGCCCTCAGAACTCCCAGATAAAAGCTCGATTTCGGCATCAGCAGCGGGGCTTCGCGCCAGCTTGCTGACACCCTAATCCCTGCATTTGCACATCAGGGTAACTGCATCTGTGCCATCCTTGACCCTGTGTTTGTGTGTTCCGTTCGCGTTCGCCCTATCTGTGGCATACACTCCTTTCTGGTTTGTGGAGCTCATTGGTCACTGGCGTTTGCAGTGTGCCCTCGAGGACGCCACCCAAAGCCGGTTTTCAGCAGCACTTGGGTAGTAAAACAATTGGATCTACAATTAAAACATTATAAGAAAATATGGGAAGACGTAAAAGCAATCCCCAAAGGAAAGAAAAAGAGGAATCACCAGAAAGGGAGTTATATGAAATTGAAGGCAGCAGCCTTTCAGAGAAAAAATTCAGATTAATGGTTTTAAGGATGTTTAAATGGATGGAAGACAAATACACACAATTCAATGAGAACTATAAGGAGCTGAATGAGAATGTCACCAATATGAAACAAAACCAAGAGGAGATGAAGAACGACATAGCTGCAATAAGGAACAATGGAAGGCCTAAACAGTAGACTAGAAGAGGCTGAGGACCACATCATCGAATTAGAAGACAAGGTAGGAAAAAACACAAACACAGCAACAACTGGAAAAAAGATTAAAAAAACAAGAAGAAAGCCTAAGGGAGCTTTGGGATAACACAAAACGAAACAACATATGCTTTATTGGGATACCAGAAGGAGTGGAAGAAAAGAAAGGAATAGAAAACCTATTTGAAGAAATAATGACAAAAAAATTCCTTGATATTGACAAAGAAAAAAATATGAAAGTCCAAGAAGTACAAAGAGTCCCAAACAAGCTGAACCCCCCAAAATTGACATCAAGACACATCATAATTATATTGGCGAACAATAATGACAAGGCAAGAATCTTAAAGGCTGCCAGAGAGAGACAGGAAGTTACCTACAAGGGATCTCCTATTAGAATATCAACTGATTTCTCAACAGAAACACACCAGGCCAGAAGGGAATGGAATGAAATATATAAAGTGGTACAAAGCAAGGATCTGATTCCAAGAATACTATACCCAGCAAGGCTATCACTCAAAATTGAAGGTGAAATCAGGAGCTTTATAAATAAGAAAGGGCTAAGAAAGTTTATCACTACCAAGCCAATATTGTAAGAAATGCTAAGGGACTGCTGTAAAAAGAAGAAAAAGAAAGGGAAAAAAACACTAAGGAAAAATATGCCAACAAACATTAACTTACCTATAATATCATTAAACATAAATGGATTAAATGCACCAATCAAAAGACATAGGGTAGAAACAAGGAGAGGGACAAAAATGGCGGTGGAGTAGACAGACGCGTCTGGAGCTTTGTCACTGGGCAGAGGGAGAGAGAGCAGCTGACAGTCGCACTGGGAGTGATTGTTAACAAGTTAAGAGTCAGTTATCCTCCAGGAGAAGGCAGGGAACTGCTGGACGGGGCTCTTCTGGCCAGGCAGCCCCACTGCCATGGGGTTTTTGTCTGACGGAGCCACCAGCATGAACACAGAGACCGTGCTATCTTACAGAGGGAGGTGGATGTCTGCGGCAGTCTGAAAGCTGTGGCTGAAGCACTCAGTGAATAGCCAGGGCACCCAGAACAATGCTCTCCAATCTGTACAGACAAAGACTCAGAGGAGCTCCACATGGCACACGGAAAGGTCAGATTTCACCTGGGATAAGTGCCTTGTGTATTGTACCTGGTCGTGTTGTACTTTGTGCCTTTCAATCACAATAGGAGAGAGAACTACATAACCAGACACCCAGAGAAGAAAGACCATGGGCAGAAAAAGAAACAGCCCACATAAGACAGAAAGGCAGGTTTCACCAGAAAAGGAAGAAAACAAAATAGAAGCAGAAATAAGCCTGCCAGAGAAAGAGTTCAGAGAAATGATCATAAGATAGATGAAAAAAATGGAAGACAAAATCGATATAGTGAGTAAGAACCAAGGGGAAATGAAGAAAACCCAAGAGGAGATGAACAAAAAGCAAGAAGAAATACAGAAGAACCTAGAGGAGGTGCAAAATAATCAAGAAGACATGAAAAAAGACATCACTGCTTTAAAGAAATAAATACAAAGCGTCAAAAGTAGACTAAGAGAAGCAGAGGACCGCATCAGTGATCTAGAAGACAAGGTAAGAAAAAATACCCAAGTACAGCAGCTTCTAGAAAACAAATGTTAAAAAACAAGAGGAGAGCCTAAGGGAAATTTGGGATAACATGAAACAAAACAACATCTGCATAATTGGGGTTCCAGAAAGAGTGGAAACTGAATAAGGATTAGAGAATCTGTTTGAAGAAATAATAACAGAAAATTTCCCCACTATATGATAGAAAAAACTCACAAATATCCAAGAAGCTCACAGAGTCCCAAGCAAAATGAACCCCAACAAACCGACACCAAGGCACAATATAATTAAATTGGCAAATATGGAAGACAAAATAAAAATCTTAAAAGCAGCCAGAGAGAAAAAGAAAGTTATCTACAAAGGAACCCCCATAAGGCTAGCTACTGATTTCTCAACAGAAACTCATCAGTCCAGAACGGAATGGAATGAATATACAAAGTAATGCAAAGGAAGGTTCTCAATAAGAGAATACTATACCCTGCAAGACTCTCAATCAAAATTGAAGGTGAAATCAGAAACTTCACATACAAAAAAGGACTAAGGGAATATAATACCACCAAACCGGCAATGCAAGAAATGTTACAGTGTCTGCTGCAATAAAAAGAAATAGGAAGCGAAGTAGGAACTCAGGGGTAAGGACTAAAAATTGCAAGAGATAAGTACTTTTCAATAACAACTTTGAATGTAAATGGATTAAATGCTCCAATCAAAAGACATAGGGTAACCGATTGGATAAGAAAACATAATCCATATATCTGCTGTCTGCAAGAAACCCACCTCGGGAAAAGAGATGCACACAGATTGAGGGTGAAGGGATGGAAGATGGTATTTCAGGAAAATGGAAATGTAAAAAAAGCTGGGGTTGCAACACTTATATCTGATAAATTAGTTCTCAAAGTGAAGGACATAACAAGAAATAAAGAAGGCCACTTCATAATACTAAAGGGAACAATCCAACAAGAAAAAGTAACTCTGGTAAATAGATATGTAACCAATATAGGAGCACCAAAATACATTAAAAAAAAAACTCCTGGAGGATATTAAGGGAGAGATTGGCAGCAATACAATCATAGTAGGAGACTTTAATACACTGTTGTCACCACTGGATAAATCCTCTAAACAAAAAGTCAGAAAAGAAACATCAATCCTAAATGACTCACTAGACTGAATGGAATTAATTGACATCTTCAGAACATTTCACCCCAAAGCCACAGAATATACATTCTTCTCTAGTGCACATGGGTCATTTTCAAAGATAGATCATATGTTGGGTCATAAGAAAAGTTTCTTTAAATTCAAGAAGATAGAAATCATACCAAGCATTTTCTCAAACCACAGTGGCATAAAACTGGAAATCAACTATAATAAACACAATAGAAAGAAAGAAATTAAACACATGGAGACTGAACAGCATGCTATTAAACAACGACTTGGTAACCAAAGACATCAAGGAACAAATAAAAAACATCATGACAACAAATGACAACGACAACACAACAATATAAAATTTATGGAACACTGTTAAAGCAGTCTTGAGAGGGAAGTTCATAGCCCTACAAGGCTACTGCAAAAAAAAACAGGAAACAACAGTAATAAATTACCTAAACCTACAACTCAAAGAGCAGAAATAGAGCAACAAGAAAAGCCCAGTTTAAGCATACAGCAGGAAATAGTAAAGATTAGAGTGGAGATAGGCAACATGGAGACCAAAGAAACAATTCAAAAAGATCAACAAAACCAAGATGGTCCTTTGAAAAGATAAACAAGATTGATGGACCTCTAGCCAGGCTTACCAAGAAGCAAAGAGAGAAGACCTAAATAAACAAAATCAAAAATGAAAGAGGAGAAATAACAATGGACCCTGCCGAAAAGCAAAGGATTGTTAAAAAATAATACGGAGAACTCCGCTCTCTAATCGGCACGGACACGCAGCGGACTCAGAGATCCACGGAGCACACGGTGAGGTCAGACTGCGCCTGGGATAAAAGGGAGGTCTGGAAGCTGCGGCTGATGGAAGCATCCACCGAGCAGTCGGGGACACAGAGCATGGCTGGCTTTCCAGGCAGCACAGACGCGAGGGTGGCGGATTCAGAGATCCGCGCAGCGCGAGGAAGGGTCAGATTCCGCCCGGGTCGGGGTGAGGTCTCCTACCCCTGCACAACAGAGACGCGTACTCCTTGGGAGCCTGGCTGCAGGAAAGCTGCTGCTGGAGAGGCTCCCAGAGGTGGCCAGGGCGTGATCCCTAAGTGTGGAGGCAAACCCTCTGAGCTGTTGACGAAGGAGAGCTCTGGAAAACGACTTCTTTTTTTTTTTTTTTTTTTATCTGGGGCAGAAGGACAGCCTGGGAGTTAATACAGTGTCCCGGCTGCAAAACCCCCACAAACTGGCTTGGAGAACCAGAGAGTAGCAGGATCTGAGCACAGCCTGGAGAGGTCCCCTGCTTTGTCTCAGAGATCAATTCTGAAACACTGCCACCCAGTGGATGACACACAGAATAATAGTGGAAGTAAAGGAGCATCCTAATTTTTTTTTCTTTTGGTTCCTTTTCCCTTTTTCCCTTTTTTTTCCTTTCTTTTCTTTATTTTATTTTATTTTAGTTTTCATTTACACATATTTTAATTAAAAGACCGTTTTTTTCTTTCCGCATCAATTGATTTTTCCTTTATAACTATTGCATTTTTGTTTTAAACTAGTATTATTATTTAATATTAGTACTTTACCTTTTTGGGAAAAAAAGTGTCCTTTTGTTTTCTATTTATTTTCTTTCGAGATTAGAGTTCTACATTCTATTTTCATTTTTCCTTTAGCATAATATTACTCCAACTCAACTCTACCTTTATGCCAACACCTTCCTCCTAATTTTCCCCATTTTGTCGTCTTAGTTCTCTTTCCCTTTCCAACTTTAGATTCTCCCTATTCTTTCTCTTTACCTAGTTAAAATTTCACCCCATTTATATATCTAATTTCAAATCCCCTACTACAAATCCACACAAACCTCTCTCTTCTTGCCTTCATTAGCCAAAGTTATTTTTTTCTCTAAGTCTTTTTGTTGCTGTTTGCCTAAAAAGTGATTATATCGATTTTTTGAAATTTCTTGTGAGATTCTTTTAGTTTATTCTACTTGTTTTATTTTGCTTTTTGCTAGCTTTGTTTTCTACCTCTCTTTTCCCTCACCTCCCTCGATACCAGTTGCTATTTGCAGTTTACATTAAGCTCTAGGTACTGGTTGCTGGCCTTTATTGGGATTGGTGACGGTTCTATTGGAGTTGTCTCTTTACATCTATATTTTGTTCCCCCTTTCTCTCTTATACGCTTTCTTTTCTCTCTGACTTTTTTTCTTCCTCTTTCCTTCACCTTTTTATTTTATTATTTTCTTGTATTTTATTTTTTTGTTCATTGATTTATCTTTTTTTTTTCTTTTTTCTCTCGCTCTCCCAATTTGATTTGGCATTTCTTTCTTTTGTTTGTGCCTCATTTTCTTCTTCTTCTTTCTCTATTTACCCCTAATTTATCCTTCATTGGTGGTCACCTTATTTGTGATTATTAACATCCTAAATACAGTTCTACTCAACGCCTTGCGTGCTGTACCTGGTCGTGTTGTAGTTTGTGCTTCTCAATCAACGTAGGAGAGAGAACTACATAGCCAGACACCAGGAGAAGAAAGACCATGGGCAGAAAAAGAAACAGCCCACATAAGACAGAAAGGCAGGTTTCACCAGAAAAGGAAGTAAAAGAAATAGAAGTAGAAACAAGCCAGCCAGAGAAAGAGTTCAGAGAAACGATCATAAGCTGACTTAAAAGATTGGAAGACAAATTCGACAATATGGGTAAGAGCCTAGAGGAAGGGAAGAAGAGCCAAGAGGAAGGGAAGAAGAGCCTAGAGGAAGGGAAGAAGACGATAGAGGAAGTGAAAAAGCAGCAAGAAGAAACGCAGAAGAAACTAGATGAGATGCAGAATAAACAAGAAGAAATGAACAATGACATAAAGAACTCGATGGAAAGCATCAAAAGTAGAATAGAAAAAGCAGAGGACCGCATCAGTGAGCTAGAGGACACGGGAGGAAAAAATACCCAAGTACAGCAGCTTCTAGAAAAAAAAGGTAAAAAGCAAGAGGAGAGCCTAAGGGAACTTTGGGATAACATGAAACAAAACAACATCCGTATAATTGGGGTTCCAGAAAGAGTGGAAACTGAACAAGGATTAGAGAATGTGTTTGAAGAAATAATAACAGAAAATTTCCCCATTATTGAAAAGAAAAAATCCACACAAATCCAAGAAGCTCACAGAGTTCCAAGCAAAATGAACCCCAACAAACCGACACCAAGGCACATTATAATTAAATTGGCAAACACCGAAGACAAAGTAAGAATCTTAAAAGCAGCCAGAGAGAAACAGAAAGTTACCTACAAAGGAACCCCCATAAGACTAGCTACTGACTTCTCAACAGAAACTCGTCAGGC
>PVJN01002099.1:0-124551 GCA_004026805.1 Lasiurus borealis | reverse complement strand
TCTTCCTTTGTTCATATCTGGCATCGGTAATCAATAGGCTTCAAAGCTAATTAAAGACCTTTCAGCTGGAAGGTTATCAAGTTTTACTTTTTTGTGCACTTCAAAGCGAAGAGATAAATGAATTTTCTCATTGGGTTGATCAAAGTACAAGCTGTATTAGAGACAGGATGAGATACTGAAGGACTTCTTTGAGTTGCTTCCAATTCTCTTTTTCTGTGCTACCTAAGTAGAAAGACAAAAATGAAGGGACTGCCCATGACAATTTTCAGCAGAGACTCATTGGTAGTCGTCGTGTGGTTGTTGGGAAATACAGCTTAGTATTTTATGGCAGCTTCATCCACATTGCCTCTCATCTGTGCATCTGTGAAAAAATAGTGACAACATGGAAAATATTCTAAATCAAACATATGGAGTTCCTGAGACTGCAGCCAAATCCTGTCCTTACCAAACTGTTATTGAGAGAAAGTAGAAATTCCAAGGCTGGTTTTGAATGCTAGATGGTTGTCATATACTCAGGTAGCCAATTCCTCAAGTTGGTTATTTTTAGAATATCCCCAAAACAGAAATTGCCATGTGAAGCTTTTTTTCTGATTTTACCAAATGTCCAAGAAAGAAAACAACTTTCATTTAAATTCATGTATGAGGAACACACACAGAGCACACATACTTGAGAGAAGATTTCAACATAAATTAAGATGCATAGACTCAAAAATGAAAGAGGCTTAACCTGCAAATTTTAAAACAAAACAATGACATGATGCTATGTCACAATTACTTACCACAGTTGTGTGTGTGTGTGTGTGTGTGTGTGTGTGTGTGTGTGTGTGTGTTGTTTTTAATATTGTGCCTCATGAATACACAGAGAGGTGAGAATGGAGTTTGTAAAGTGTTACTAGCACCAGGACCACAATATTTTGTCATTGGGAGTATGACATAAATGTCTGCAGGATGGCCAGTCACATAGATTATGATGCAAAGTTGTGCATTGGAGAAACAGTCTAAAAACATGTTGACATCAGATAAAATAGAGGAAAGATAGTAAGCTAAGAAAACTCCTTGGCAAGTGGAATGGGGAAACTGAGACAGACAGCTGAATGGAAGCCAAGCCATTTGCAGCCAGTTTATCTTCCCTAACCAAGGACAGTTAGGAGCAAATGGTTTATACATTGCAGACCATGATGGGCAGACCTGCCTCAGCCTGGTCTCTTTCTAGTGACAAAATACATTTAAATTACTTTTTTTTTTGCAAGGGGATAATGACAATATCTTTTTTAGTATGACCACATATTCTGTTGTAATTATTTGATTTTCTACATCTGGTATAATGTGCACACTCAGCAATCCTCACCTAGAGCAATGTTCCTCAAATGTTAGCTGCATTAAAGCTAGTAGAAGTCAAGATCTTGGACTCTGCCCCATAGGTTCTAATTCAGTAAGTTTGGAGACTGAGAAATTTACTTGGAACTAGTTCTTAGGTGAGACTCAGATCCTCAAGCAGCCACACACTGAAAAACATTTTCCTTAGAGTGATAATTGAAGGCATAAATGGGTTAAGCAACAGAATTATCTCTACATTTGTACTACTTCCTTTTTACAATCTCAGTGTAAATGGAATATTTTTTTATTTAATACTGTGAATAAAAAATGACAATATTATTATTTAATGAGATGTTTTCTATACCTAACCTTAAATATCTAGCTATTTGGTATCATGTAGACAATCACTTTGATTACCTTATATATCACCTTTATCAGTGTTCAGATGAACTTGGGTGTGAGGTTGTATTTCTAATAAAGTTGTTGAAATTTTTATTGGTAGAAGTGGAATTTTTGGGGTGCCACGAGGAAAAAAATTTCCTGAGCCTCCACCCCACAGAATGATGAGGTCCCATCGTTGTGTGTCTTGTAATAGAAGAAGTCTGATCTTGTTTCCAGCAGGTCCAGAATAAAGGCCACAGCCCTTGGTTTCTGTTCCATCTTAGAGTCTAGACCAGTCCAACATCTGATAGCTTAGCTTGTGTTCCCAGGTTCAGTCCACTGTATATGCAGTGCGCACAGCCATGAGACATGCAGCTGCTTAAGGCCACAGGACTATGGAGAGAGAACAGGCAAGTGTACAAGTGAGTGTGGGTCACAAAGCAAGAGAGAACAAGAAAGAATCAGAGCAAGGGAATGCTTTGTCTGGGGATTGTAACCAGGAGCTTCTTCAAGCTAACCAATTAACTCTCCAAGATTGTTAGGATTCTAATGCAGTCCACCCCCTAGCAAATCATTGTTCTACAGATGAGACTGACAGGCAAGCACCTCCCCTATGTCACCTGACTGCACTGCGCATGCTCCCATCTACCAATCCCTTTCCCTAGTGAACTGCAGAGGATGGACCGGCTGTTCCCTGGGGAGTGTGAAGCTTCCCCTTTGTTCTCATCCTATTATTAATATTAGTGAGCTAGTTATGACAGTAACAAAATAATAATTTTTAAATAAGTCAGGCTGACTCAGTTTTTATGCCACCCAAAGATCTACTTTGAAATATTCTTGATTTATGAGAAGCTGGTCAAGGCTTTTATGACAGCAGGGAAAGTTTGGTTTCAGGATTTGATTATAAGCATTTTCTTATATGTGTAACTTTTATTACTTTTTTAAAGTGCTGTGTTTTCCTTTATAAACTATTACCTGGTGTCTGTTAAAGATGGTATGAGCTTTGCAGTCAGGCTATTTCCAGTCATAAAGTGATTACTTGAGAGGTATATAAAGCATGGAGAAATTGGCATATAAAGCAAAACATTTACCCCCCTAGTTAGAGAGAAATTCACATCTTTTGAAAAATATTTTAATATTTTAAGAAAAAACACCAAAAGTTAAATAAAGCACAAATTTTTAAAAGCAAAAACTAACAAGAAACAAAATGAAAGCAATAACAAAATGATTGTATTATTCATTACATTGATTGTATTATTTAATATTTCTGCTCCATTTAATTCAATATAATTATATTTTTGGAAATATAGTTAATCACATAAAACATATAGAAACAGAAAAATTCCCACAAGTTGCACACACAAACATAGCAGGATTATTAAATATGTGATATTTTTGGTCTTTGGGATTCTTTGGATAATTATGAACAGAAATCCACTTAGCATTGCTCAAACAGAGATGATACAAAAAATCTCATAGAGATCCATGAAGACTGAAAAACTAGGCCTTAGAAAGTCAAGAATTGGGTTAGCTCTAGGTGCTCCACAACTGGATTTTGTAGATCTTCATTCTAGTTTCTCTTATTTTATTTTCACTTATCTATGCTTATCGCTCCTTCTCTCCCTCCTTCGCCTGCCCCATTTTATAACTAATGTCTCAGTCTGTCAGTATTCAAACCTCAAATTCCTAGTAAAGAAATGGATGGGGGACCCTGTCTGTAGATTAGATCATCTTGATTCAAGGTTTCAGTTTTTCAACTATCTCTGTTATGTAATATTGGTCACATATTATTTGAAAAGACCTCTTCCAGGGATTCTGCAATAGTAGAGTTACAATATGAAGGCTAGCTGATTACTATAAGCAAATGATTTTTTAAAAACATTCTTAAAGGAAGCCAGATTAGCTGAGCCATTGCACTGTAAATAGAGCTGCTGATTCATATGCTGACAAGAGTACCAGATTATAGAGGAATACTAATGGGAAGTAAATGGCCTGTTGAGAATGGGATTAAAATTTAAACACATAAACTGATGAAATCACAACTAACAGGAAGCAAAGTACAGAATACATGGTGGGAGCAAATGTTTTCTGTAGAGAAGTATTTCATATGGGAGAAAGTAAAAAGGATTTCTTAGGAGAAACCAAATATACTCAGTCCACTAGAAATGCCTTGAGTTTTATGATGGATATCTTACCTTTACACTTCATAGTAATATTGTTAGAGTTTTAATAACTCTATTATAGAATGAATAATTTAAACCCCCATGTATAAGCTTAGTAATATCATCTGGTTATAAATAATCTTGTTATCTGCTTTATATTTACTATAGAAATCTTCAAATTTAGGAATATAGATATATTTCTATTTGAAAATTAGCTTCAAATTCATGTTACCATTAACCAATTTTTAATGATAGAAGAAATAAAATAAATGATATATTTTGCCATTTGTATTTTTTATAATATAAAATGTAATTATTTAGTTGTAACTAAAAAAATCAACATTTTTATTTAGTTTTAAAATAAGTCTATTTTAACCAATCCTCTATATTGACTGTAATTATAATCTGTACTGGGAACATGTTTTTTTCACCAACTGGAGTTTTTTTTCACCTAACAGTTTCTTTAGAGTTCTTGATTTAGTTAGGAAAATTAAATATTAAAGACCATGGATGATTTTCCATTCTCAGAAAAGCAAAGTGCCTTTCCTGTTATTTTCCTTAACCAGCTTGTATATATTCTTTCTAATCACATGTGACAATCTCACCCTCTAATATGATGCCACTCATTATTTAGCTATGACACATTCTCATGCACTGGGTGGAGACAATGTGTAGAGAAAGAGAGAGAAGACTTGAAAGATAAGTTGAGATCAAATTTCTTAATTATTTTGGAAGCTTTCCTAAGGTTTTGTGATCCTTGAAATGTGTTGTTTCTCACATTTTATTTTACTTTAAAATATTGTAGGTACCATGGCCTTATTCTAAACATTCTTTAGGTTTTAAATGAGATCTTAAATGTTGAAGAATCAAATGATGCTGTTATACTCTGGTATTTTAAAAACAAACAAACAAACAAAAGAACAAACAAAAAAACACAACCATCTTTCCAGTACAGAGTTAGTGAAGGTTTTTGAGAATGAAATATGAGCAGAAATATGATCCAGAAAGATAACTTTAGAAAAAATATTGATGTTAGGAGTATAACACAAAAAAGACAAGTTAGAAAATGGTTGCAGTAGCTAAGAATGAGTTGGCGAGGATCTAAGTCAGGACAATGTCAATGAGAATTAGAAGGAAGAAGATTCAATGATTCAACAGATATTTATTGAGTGCTGTAAGTCAGGAATTGTTTCATATAGAATATTGCAGAAAATACATGTGTTAGTTTTCATTTACTCAACAAATCCAAATCTGAATCTTTAGTAAGTCTGGTCCCTAATACCAAAGAGTAAATCGACTTTCTTATCTCCATCCCATCCCCTCACACTAACTCACTCTAGGCTCTCACCTGGACTCTTCTCTAGTCCCCTAATTGACTTGTTCCTTTGACTCTTGCCCCTATATACTAGGAACCGTTATCCATACCCTCCATAACTTTCAATGGCCTCCCATCACACAGCCAAACTCTCTACTTGATCTGGTTCTCTTACTTCTCATATTTGATCTCATACATCTCCTTACTGGCTGACAACACACTGTCTAGCATTATTGACTTTCCTTTATCAAACATGTTAAGCTTATTCCTACACGAAGGCATTAGCACTAATTAATTATTCTGCCAGGAATGTCCTCCCAGTTTTGGGTCTGGCTAATGGATTCTTATCATTTAGAACTCAATATAAAAGTAAGCCTTATAAATATCTTCCCTCATCAGTAATCTAGAAAAACAAGCCAGTCACTCTTTCATATTACTCTGTTTATTTTCACTATTTTTTTATTTATAGTATTAACCACTCTGAGATATTATTATTTATTTATGTTTCTTGTTTATATCTTTCAATAAGATAAAAGCTCCATTACTCTGAGGATCATGTCTGTCTCTCTTATTTATTGACCGATCTGCAATAATAAATAGATGAATCACATAACAGATGTTTAATAAATTTTATTAAAAGAATAAAATGTATTTTAAGAAAATATCTTGGATATTAAATTTTATTTGCATCATAAAGTAAGGTACTTAATCTTATTCATTTTCAAAAGCCCCAGATGCCAAATAAATTGCCTTTCATATAGCATTCAAAGGATGAGCTCATGGCTGTATTAGGATAAATTTAGTATATCCATTAACATACTGGGATATAGTCTAGACTCAAATTTAAATATTCAAGTCAATCACTCTGTTCCTCTTTCTCTTTGTCTTTGTCTCTCTCTACCCAAATGTTGGGTGCTGAAATGATGATGGCATTTTACATTTAGTTTTTTTATTTTGAGAGTAGGGTTGGATTTCTATGGTGTAGAGACTTTCTTATTTAATACGCTCATGATGAAAGATGATAAATCAATTGAAAAGTAATTTAAGGCAAAGTCATAAGAATATATAGAAGTGCTGCTTTAACCAGGTTATGATTCATTTATTAGCACACACTATCAGGTGTATTCTGAGGGTCCCACCAGGAACAACAGTGCATCCCTATCACTTCAGAAATTCCCAGAATTTAAGAGGTTACTTCCTCGGAGCCCAGGACCAAAGCAAGAACTAAGTTGGGCAGGACCAAGTTAATTACTACAAAAACCATAATTATAGTAACATGCACATCTGACATCAATAATTTTGGCAATCAATACAATAGATCCTTTGCAATCCTCAAATACAATTCTTGAGGACAAAAATAATGACTTGTCAAATAGA
Source organism: Lasiurus borealis (assembly GCA_004026805.1). Classification (NCBI taxonomy): domain Eukaryota; kingdom Metazoa; phylum Chordata; class Mammalia; order Chiroptera; family Vespertilionidae; genus Lasiurus; species Lasiurus borealis. The sequence continues at coordinate 117,999 of PVJN01002099.1, read as the reverse complement.
ATTACTGTATCCATTCTAGAAAATGGCCAATTGAGGGAGAATTCAGTTTTGTCATTATATTTTTAGGGACCTACTAATGTGTTTTATACTGATGGAGTAAATGAATAAATTGAGGTAATCAACATTTTCTGTTGAATTTTCTATTTTTTTACAATAAGTATGAATTCCTTGAGTTTATAAACATAGATATTTCAGAAAATTATTAAAATGCTTAAACGGTAAATTTTCTGATTTTAAATATGGGTTAGTGAATAGAATTAAGTATATGTGGTTTTCCCTGAAAATTTTAATTGCATTATTAAGTATCTATATTTACTTCTACTTATTTCTTATTATCTTACCTCTCAAATATTATAGTATATACTGTTGGAGGTGAAAAAATCTAGTTCAGATTCTCAAATTTTAGATGAGGAAACTAACTGTAAGATGTTAAGCTCAGTGTCAAACATTCTGTCAGAGCCCTCATTGCAGTTCATCATTGCTGAATTCAGGACAAGTCTTTTATGTAGAGTGGAAAATGCAAAATTTATGATAATTGTTCTGTCTTTATTGAGAGATAGCATGTCAGGAGAAACAGCTCCATTTTTGAGTCATGTGTACAATTATGTCTCACTTCTGTTATCATTGGCTAGGTGCCTTCCATCAAATTACCTAACGTCTTTGAACTATACGTTCTTCCCAGTTTGGGGAGTATTAAATGAGGTAAATCCTAAAAAGACCTAGCATCGAGGATCTGTCTATGCATATTTGTGTTACATGTAGCTTAATGAAAACATGTGTAGTAATCTCAGACTTTCTACATTTTTATTTGAACTAGAATATGTATAGATCTTGTTCATTTGAAATCTGAGCTCTTCTGATTTCCAAATCCAACCATCTGAGTTCATGTTTTGCAGTTCATTGCTTCTTCAACTCTCCCATGGAGACTGTTATTGCTGCATCACTCAAACTGCTGAAATAAAAGATTTCCATTCTATATAAAAGATTTCCATTTTTAAACACACTGAAAAAATTTTACTGAGGCTTAAAACCTTTCAAACATGCTCAAATACCAAGGCAAGTGTTTCATGTGATATCTAAAATATATTGAGATAAAAATATGGAAGAGTGACTAAGAAGAAAGATGCTATTATTGTACTGACTTCTCAAATTGAATTACTGTAAAATAACAATCTCTTTTAGTTTTCATAGAAGTACTTCAAAATTTTGACTGAAGAGTGATCTTTCAGTTGAGCGTAATTGCTTAAAGTCCCATACTAGTAATTTCATAATTTTAAGATCTCACTTGTCATGTACTTCTCTAAGTCAAGAACTGTTTACCAAAACATCCGCATCATCTGTCTCTCTTTCCATTGCTTTATTACTTGCACCATGAATTTATGATGTTAAAAACAACTGGGAATTATTTGCAGCAACTGTAGTACAAAACTCTAAACATAATCAATATATGTAAAAAATTAAATTATCTAAGTTATGGGATCATTAATTTAAAGATATAAGTAATGTGAAAGTTATTAAACAAAAAGAAACTCATGTAAAATGGAATCAGTGAGGTTAGAAAAGAGAACTCTCATATACTTCACTCAAGGCACACAACTGACCCTCACAGGAAGAGATGTACCTTGCATCTCCAACAGGAAGTGATACTACATTACCTCAGCAGAAGGAAGAAAAGATTTCTCCCTTGCCCAGTAAAGGCTCAGCCAATGGGAGGCTGCCATAGCTCAGCCAATGAAAAGTCATTGTTCGTTTAACTTTAGGAATGGATTCATTGTTAACAACACTCCCTCCCAAATCCATAAAAAAGCATTCATTTGTTTCTGTGACTTCTGTGTAGTTCACCATTAGATAGCATAGGCTGACCTGCAATTCTTTGTTGTTCTGGAGTAAACTAATTTTTCTGGACAAATATCCAACTATATGTCAAGAGAACATTGGCTTGAATTCAACAGACATGGAATTAATGTCTGCCAGAAACTAATGTGTAAGTGAATATGACATGGTTCCTACTCCAAAAATTCTCAAACTAGTGGTGGAAAATTACATCTGTCCATTTGCTATGAGCAGTTGGATCTTCTTTACTTAGAGATACATAATGATAAGGAAACTTCCAATGCTGTGGTGCAAACAATAGAATGTATTTGTAGCTTACCTAATTACATGTGACTGAAGCTTACTTAAAGCCAGTGCTTCTGTGCATTATATGATTACTTCCTCTGAAAATATTTTTTCACCTTGACAGAAGAGATTGTTTTGTGAGACACTGAAAGGGAAAATAAACGCTTCCATAATAAACTACCACAGTATGGTATTTTGACACTTAAATTGACATCGCTTTGAGTTATTCAATAAGCTCTCTTGAAAATCAGGTAGATCCTTGAGCAGTGCTACCAAGGACACAAACTACTCTGATCATGGTACTAAAACTTAAGAGAAGGCTTCAACTATGCCCTTTTCCTGATAGAATTTATTGAAACCAGGCACATCAAAAGATGTTACCTCTTTTGCTACGTGAAAAAAATAATCAATAAGGGGTGGAGGAAGGCACAAGTCAGGTACTCTATGCTTTGATAAAATATGACTGAGATGTGCAACATGACTTTGTTCCACAAAGAGAGCAGCATAATTGAAGGGGCTAAGGTTTTCAAGAGCAATGATCAAAGGAGGACTTGAGCACATGAAAAAGAGCGTGCCAGGACTGTCACTAATAGATTGCCAGAAAACTAGATTATGGAGCTGGAGCAAAGAGTCATCCGGCATATGACAAGGGTTCTTAGAAATAGATTTTTTTTTCAAGGAAAGAAATAACACTAATTAGACTTTAGCATGAAGGAAAAACAAAAACATTTTATCAGTAAAAAATTGAGATAGAGGCCACATATCTTGGGACAAAAGTTATGAAGTGATAAAAATGTATTGCTACTGATGGATAATGACAAGGAGAAAGTGGAATTAGATTTCTAATTACAAAAATCATGTGTTTATGCAAAGGTCTAGTCAATTTTGCTACAGTCAGTACTCTGATTCCACTCAACACATCAACGCATAGCCAATTTTGAAATACATTTGGAAGACAAAAAAAGCAATTATTTGGGGTTTGAAATTATAAAGGAAGTAATTTTGAACAATTTTCAAGTCTTTAGCTATTATAGAAAAAAAGCTTCACTGTAAATAAACAATTAACTAAAAGCTTCAGTTTCATTGAATGGTTTGTGAATTTTGTACTGTTTAAAACCTGAGTGAGAGACAAGCATTCTACAAGAAATCTTAAATCTAATGTTAAGCTCCTGGGGTAACTGAGTGAAAAACAGGATCCTTTGTTATTGTTTAAGGGTAATTTAAAAAGGAATGAGCTGAAAATTTTTATTTTTAATTAAAAAAACAACAACCCTAGAATTTGGCTTACTCTAAAGAGAATTAAAAAAAAAAGTGCTTCTGCAAAAGCAACTTAAAAAGTAACTTCAGTTTAATGCTTAGACACATGACATATGGTTACAAACAGTATGCACATTAGTTGATAAGAATATACAATTTCCTTCTCTACTGTATTTAAGACTACTCCGGATGGGTGGAGCAATAAAACATCTATGCATTATTGAGATGAGAAAAAATGGTCTTATACCAGCTCAGCTGAGTATAGAATGAACAAGTGTTATAAGCAAACAAAATACAAACAGACTCATGGATACAGAGAACTGACTGACAGCTGTGGGGTGGGTGGGTGTTAGAGATCTGGGTAAAAAGAGTGAAGGATTAAGCAAAAATAAAACAAAATCAACTCATAGGACACATAGACACAGACATAAGTATGATAATTACCAGAGGCTAAGGAGGGTGGGGAATGTAGAAAAGGTTAAAAGGGGGATAAATAGAAAGAGACATTTTGGGTGGTGAGCACACAATACAATATACAAATGATTGATTATAGAATTGTACACTGGAAACCCATATAATTTTATTAGCCAATGTAACTCCAATAAATTCAATAAAACATAATAGGATATTAAACTCATGAGGAAAAGTCATGTCTAATTTGGTTGCTTGTTTAAATGCTTAAACTATTTAAATTCCATAATATTTTCAGTATATAGAATATTTTAGTCTGAGAAAAAATTCTGCAAAAAAAGTTGTCTTGGTATCCCTTTACATCTGTACACGGTGTGTGGTCAATGAGGTTGTTAAAACAGAAGAGGTTTAAACCATGCCCCTTTTCTGGTAGAACTTTACTGATGCCAGATACATAAAGAGATTTGCCTCTTTTGTGATGCCAAACAATAGTTGATAAGGATGGGAGAGGCATAATAGGAAAAGTCCGCCAGATCTTGAACAGTGTAACTCTCCTTGCTGTTATCGCAGGCCTGCCCCCAAGGACCACCAATGGGTGACCCCATCCAAAGTAGAGAGTACAATCTATTGTCACGGTCACAGAAACAGGTAATATACTCACCAACTCTGATATCAGCACTAAACTCACAGTTTTTGTTTGTTTGGTGTAAGTGGCTTATTTGGAACATCTCAGAGAACAAAAGTGGTTCCCAGTCCTGTTCAATCTAACTTTAAAATTAGATTTTAATGTCAATTCATCCATTGAATGTGTCTATGAATCCTTATTTATTTCTAACCAATTTTATACCTATATTTATTCATTTCTGTGTGCACTAGAGTCTAATTTTTGACCTGCCTCCTTTTCCTGATAGGAAGTCTTTAAATTACATTGTCTCTCAGCGGGATTTCTCCCTCAAGGCATTGCCTGCTTTTTTGCTCACATACAGCCATTAATTATTTTGGTTCCATTAGGGAAGGCCCTGTAAACAGATAGAACTCATCTTAGGGAAAGAGTCATGTATCCTGGACCTCAGGAGCTGAGTGGATAAACACTGTGGAAGTCCACTCCTTTCTTTTAGCCAAGTTGTGGTCAGTGTGTGGTTTCAGCTTCTCTCAAAGTCATGGTCTCACTCACATCAGGAAGCCGGCCAGTAATCACAGAGGTTGCACAAACCCACTGTGGTAGAAAGTGAAGACCCAGGAGCCAGCCCTGGGGACAGTGGGCCATGAGGGAAATGTCCTGGACTGGGAGACATAATGCCCAAGTCCTGACCATCTCTGATACCAGCTGCCAGTCTAGAATTGGTCTATAGGCCAGTGTTTTTTAGACTTTATGATGCTTATACATAATCATGGCTCTTGTGAAAATGTGAATTCCTTTTCATTAGATAAGGAGTGGAGCTTGGCATTCTACATTTTTAACAGTGTCCACCTGCTGTTTGTGGGCCATACTCTGGGTGGCAAAATTCTAGATTTTCTCTGTAAAATCTAAGAGATGGGCCGCAGGGCCTCTAAAATCTTTACGTATGCTTGGATTCTGTACTTTTCCCCCAGAGCTGACGCTTTTGGAACTGTATTTGATCCAGTTTGCATTTCTTTAAAGAGTTATTTCTCTGAAACACGCCAGTAAAAACAATAGGCACTGAAAGACTCAGGGAATACTTATCTAGATCATTGGAAGGGAAAGCAATTTACTTGTAAGTATGTAATGCCTCACGAAGCTATTAATGTCACCATCGGAGTACATGAGATCTGAAATATAACTTATGGTCCAAAGGCACAGTGGCAAATTTAGGTGTTTGGGTTTCTTTCTTCTTTAGTGGTATATTCTTTAGCTTTCTGATTACCAACTTCTTTAAGTTCCATTCTCCATATATGATAAAAACTTTTCTAGTATAAATAGGATGATACAAATTGATGTTTTCTTGATAAGTCAGACTCAGAAGTTGCCAAATGAAGAGCATATGAATTATTCTAGCAAGGCTATTGATCATGAGTGAGTGGTTTGAAGAAGGGCTATCATCTCTGATTTTTTATAATGAGATGGGCTGACCTTGAGCAGAACTCTGACATAAAGATATCAAAGTTTAAAAATATATGAAAGGCAGAAAGCCAGGGAAAGTAGTGGTGAGTCACAGAATTTTATGTAGTGCAAAAAAAAGAGTGTAGGATAAGAAAAGCTGGGCATTAGGTACGTAGGTAAGTTGCCAAATTTTAGTAAAAATTAAATGTAAAAAACATTTCCGGAAATCAGGGTCTTAGGTTGGGGCTGATATTGACGTAAGGCAGAGGCAAATGAAGAGCATATGGGAAAGTCCAGTATTGGGAAGAGCTTTTCTTTATGACCTAGAAATACTTAATGTGCCAGTTTAAGTTGTTAGGAGGTAAACCTGACAGCCTAATGTGCTAGAATCTAATTCCAGCATGTCATAAATGCAAGAAGTTTCATCAAAAGGTTGATGGAATGTGGGGCTTATTCAGCAGGGCTCAATACATGTTACTACCTACTGAAATGGCTGAAGGGCATTTCCCCACCCCTAAAGATGTGCCTATCACCAGACAGCTGAGGGCTACATGTTATTGCTTCCTGCTGGCCAAACACCTTAACAGCCTTCAATTCCCCCAATCCAACAATGTCTCTTTATACTAAACCTTGGCCTTTGATATGTAAATCTACTTTGCTTTAGGATGATTTGTGTTAATAAAGAGTCTAGGGGTCCTGAGACAGAGAGACTTTGGTTCCAACAGCTAAGCTCCTCTGATTCCCCCATGGATTATAAATTTCTATTATATTTCTAGTCTCTTTATTAATTTACAGCAGCCCCTTCTCCAGATATTTTGAACCCTAACTTATTTCTCAAAAAGAAAAGTAACAATGATAGCAAATAGGATTAAACATAAACATGTTAATAGAATGTGAGCCTACCATAAAAATAATAATGTGACATCATGCTTCATGCTATTATCAACAATTACAGGTCCAGTGCACAAATTTGTGCACCAGTGTGGTACCTCTTCCTGGCCTGTGAGAAAGGGCTGAAACCGACTGAGGGAGGGCATGTCTGGCCGGTCTCACTCAGTCCCAAGCAGGTGGACCCCAGCAGCAAACTCACCTGCTGGTCAGAGCGTCTTCCCTCTGGTGGTCAGTGCACATCATAACAAGTAGTTGAACATTCTTAGTGTATCATTAGCATATTATTGTTTGATTGGTTGAATGGATGACTGGACACTTAGCATATTAGGCTTTTATTATATAAGATTAATAGAAGTTATAAAGGTGAGTTTTGTCCTCAGATACATAGTTCTCATACCCCTTGTCTATCTGTTACAGGCATCTCTCACTGACAGCAGAGAGGTGTCACTGCACAACCTGGTGAGTCAGTGGGAGAAGGCTCTCCCCAACCACAATCCTTATCTTGTCATATAAATGAGTTTATATGAGCGACTTTGACTGCTTTGTGAAAAGTCGATTTATTAAAGCATGCACCTCTGTTGAAAACACAAAGCAAAGCCGGCAAACCTGTACATGAGGCTTATGAAGCACAGATGGGCTCTCAGCTGATCTGAAGAGTAAGTTGTGTGAGGGTCTGAGGCATCATATACCTTCCTGACTGTAGGCTTTAAAATTCCTCTGCTGACTATTTTGGTATAGATTAATTCTCAAGGTCCCTTTATTAATTTTCTCATAACCTCCCCAGAATTCATGAAAAGAACCTGACAACTTTATTTTGAGATTGCTGGCTTCTCTGCTCAGGGAGTATAATGGCCGTTTGCTCCCTGCCTTTCTGCATGCTCTCATTAGGGAGGTTTTTTTCTTTTGTTGTTTTGTTTTGTTGTGTGTGTGCATGTGTGTGTGTGTGTGTGTGTGCGTGTGTGTGTGTGTTTTAAACCATTCCTCTGTATCCTTGGCTGGGGAAGATAATGGCTTGTTAGTTACCAGCTTGCTGCAAATTGCACACTGTTTGGTCTTATTTTAACTTTTCTGTCTCAGTTTCCCTATTCCTCTGCCCTGGAATCCTGTAACATATCCACCAGATTGAGGCAGAGAACTGTAGTGTCTAGGAGACAGAGAGCCATAACACGGAAGTAACCCGAGTGCTTGATTCACTATGTGAAGGAAAGCAAGGAGCATAAGTGTACTAGTAGAATTGCTACTTGATTGGGAAATACTTTTGTACTCTGTTAAGCCCTGAAATTCAGTGCTTATTTATTACAGTAGAGGTTTATATCAGAAGTGGAGGGGGTGCTACTATAAGAAAACACTAAAATTTGTGACTTGGATTAGCAGCCTGGCTGTGGGTATCAAATATAGAAGGAAAAGGCTGGAGATTGCTGTTTACCACGACACAAGATTTTATGAAACTGTCACCTGGTGTCTCAAGGAATGGTAGGGGCTGGTACAATAGATTTTGTATTGATCAGCACCTACTATTTAAAGCCATGGGATGGATAAGATCCACTCATGCAAGTATATTGTTATTACATATATGAAACAATAAAGAAAAATTAGTCCTATCATATGCTTAGACTTGGAAAATGTGGTGTATGAATGTTACAAGAATAAAATGTTACAAACATAATAGAGAATAAAGAAAAGAAAAATTCTATAGATTTTTGGCAATTCATATGTAACTAACAGTGAAGATTTTTAACAAAAAAAACCTTTAGTCCTCTGTAGACTATTGGCAGCTATTAATTGTTCTGTCTGCTTGTTAATGCACAGATTTATTTGAAGGAAAGAAGCAAAAAAAAAAAAGAATGGGAGAGTAGTATTTTTTTTCTGTAGTTGTAGCTTTCACTCTATCACTTAAAATATTATTTATTTTAAATTCTTCACCTTCCTCATTACTGTCCCCTCCCCCTTTTTACATTTCTTCATTTTGGCTGGGTGCTAGACAAAAGATCTCATGAAGTCGAAACAGGTTTGGTTCAATGGATAGAGCGTTGGCCTGTGGACTGAAGGGTCCCAGATTCGATTCTGGTCAGGGGCTTGTACCTCAGTTGTGGGTACATCCCCGGTGGAGGGTGTGCAGGAGGCAGCTGATCGGTATTTCTCACTATCTCTCTCTGTAAAAAATCAATAAAATAAAAAAGATCACATGAAGATAATGCTTAGAGCAATATGGATTCCAGCTGGTCTCTGTGGATCAGTATAATGTGGTCCATGAGATGTGAAATAGGACCTTAAAAGCATTCATCTCAGGTAAAAACTGCTGTTTGACCTGGAAGCTCACATAAATCCATCCCACATCAGAAAGGTTATTCTCCGGTGCCTGAGGACCAGAACCATAAGAGATTGATTCCTGTTGACTCAGTGGCTCCAGGAGTTGAGACTGAAGACGACCTTTGGAGATGATTAACTTTGCTCAGTTTTACAATTTGCTTTCACAAGATAGGTCCACCTTTCCACGTGTAGCAGGGGGTGGTTGGGAGGTAAGGAGCAGTCCACAGGAACCGTTGTGGCCCACTGAAACCCACCGGCCCCCTCCGCGGCTGTTTGCAGAGTTTAGAACAAGGAAAAATAATGTGGTTTGGATCTTTAAAAGGTCTGCATACCCCTGAGACAGCGCAGTCATGGTCTGTGGACTCCACCTGTGTGTGGTGCCCTCGAGGCTGTTGCTGGCCAGCCAGCTCAATGGATCCTTGCTTGCTTATTATCGACTTAGCAGCCTCCGTGGTCATTTGCAACTGGTTGTGGAAGTCACCTCATAATAAGAAACTCTAATTAGTATTTGTAAAAGAACCTTTCTGCATAAACACTACAACGTCCTTCAGAGTCTTTATCATCTGCTTCTGTCTTGGCTAGAATGAGTCAAACTTTCAGAGAATATAGTACTGCTGAGTTCAGTTTATATCTAAATTCATTTTCTTGATCTATTCCTCTAGTTCTTGATAGACTTTGAATACAGAAATTATAAAAATGTGAAAGTTTAACATATATAAAATACAAATATAAAATATATTTTTTCTACTTACTTACCTAACTACTTTTCAATCATATATATTGGTGTAGATTTTAAAAAGATACATTTTTGAAGGCCTGGGAGGTAGGTAGAATGACAGAATCTTATTATGTCCCACACAGTTTTCTATAGGGCTAATAGCTCCCAATAATGAGTGGGTGGGTAGATGCTAAGCTGAGGAGGCAGGCTACCAGGAGTGCAGTGCATCAGCTAAACACAAGCTGCTCATGAACTGAACAAAAAGCCAAAGCCAGAGAAGGAAATCGTGGAGGATTAAAACAAATGAACAACTAAAGATACAAAATAAGAGGTTATGTAAAATATAAGCGAAATAGTTTTATAACTGAGGAAGAAACTGGACCACCAATGGGTCCAGGTTATCTGTCACTACTTGAGCCAATTAAGTAATGCCAGGGTTGAATCATACATGAGCATTTATTCCGATAATGCTGGCAGTGTGGAAGAGCAGCAGGTCATCCACGAAAATCTGCTCTATCCTTCCCTCTAAGGCAGCTGCTCATATTGGGTAGAAGGACGAAGATTACACTGGAAAATATGAATTACAGGCATGGGGATGTGGGCAAGCTATAATGGTTACCAGTTATAGGCAATAGTGGCTGGTGGGCACCTCAGGGACCAGACTGTTTCAGCAACAAGGTTGTTAATCTTCTGTGATGATAGGCAATTCTCAGATGAATGGACCACATTCCCAGGGTAACTCCCATGTCCCAGGGCATATAACTCTCAGCCAGGCTAGAATATGCTTTCTCTACTCCGAACAGAAGAGTCATGGTTAACAGAACATGAATATTATTTCTGCCCCTTAGGTTTATACATAGTACTGGACAGAGAAATCTAATTTTCAAGAGAATAAAATTCAGTTATGCTCACATGGGCACATGTGCATCTATCTGTGCCAACAGTTTATAGTTACAAAATATGCCCTCTCTGTGCATTGCTAAAGAGGAGAAACATCTTAACTTCAGTGTGGATGCAGATGAAGTTATTTCCAAGTAATTTTTTCTTGGAATCCTCTTGTTGAAATCTAGGATTCTTGACCGTATCTCTCATGTTGCTGTATGTCTTTGTGATTAATTATTGTCAGGCAAGGTTCAGACATTTGAGCTTGAGCTGAAGAGGTTGCATTTACAAACGAACTGATCCGGTGTAGTTGAGGTGAAAATTCTTTCCATTGCCAAAGGTCAATACTCAGTCAGACACGTGATTCCTCTAATTGGTTGCTAGATCTAAGACCTAGAAACTCTTATCAAATCAGTAAGGGTACCTTTAGTTTTTTAAGGCAAAAACCCTATGGTCAATTGTTAATCAGTAAACTTAATCTTCAACCTATTTCATCCCATATAAATGCAGATACAAATAAACCAATCTGCAGATGAAGTATGGTAGCAGTCATCTCAGGTAGAAACTGCTGTTTTGCTTCTGTACTTATTTGTTTGCTAAAACAATAGGAAGTTATTTGGATTTTCTGAACTGATGTCTGCTATCCCAATACTCCATTGATGATTGTTTGAAAAGCCCAAATTGTGATCTCACTGGTCATGGAAGCACATTCTTCTCAGAGCCAGGGCAGCTCAATTACCCTAAATTGTCTCAGTAGCTACAGATAATGCATTCAGGTTGACTCAGTGGTACCAGAATCTGGACAGCACAATTATTCTAAATTGCCCCAGTAGTCCCAGACAATGTGTTTCTGTTGATTCAGTGATTTGTAGATACTTTAGATAACTAACTCGCTCAATTTTGCTTCTTTCAATGCTTTGCACGAAACAGGTTCCTCATTCCAGATCCAAAGATGTAATCGATACCTTTGTGATATTCTGCCAGTATAAACCAGATGTGGCCAGCTTGTCAGGGCTGGGTGATTTGGAGTGCTGAATTGCTCCCTCGTATGCTGCCGGCTTTTAATAAATGACTCCATAATTCCACTTCTTTTTTAAAAAATATATTTTATTGAATTTTTACAGAGAGGAAGGGAGATAGAAAGTCAGAAATATCCGATGAGAGAGAAACATCGATCAGCCACCTCCTGCACACCCCACAGTGGAGATGTGCCCACAAGCAAGATATATGCCCCTGACGGGCATCGAACCTGGGACCTTTCAATCTGCAAGCCAACACTCTATCCACTGAGCCAAACCGGTCTTGGCTAATTCGACTTCTTGAGGTGTCCTTTGTAAGATGGAGGTACACTGCAACACAGATACTCTCAATACATATGGCCCACTCCTGCCTTTATTACTCTTCTTGGTAATTGAGCCAGACCATAGGTTAGCCATTAGTCTATTGCCAGTAGGTTTTTTAATGCATATTGTAATTATTATACTATCATCCTTATGGATTCCTCTTATCATTAACAATTGAATTATAATGATCATTGTCCTAGTTGACCCATAACAACTATTCTGTGCATACAAGCAGAATATGATGCATGTGTGGAAGGTCAAAGCCAGTTTATAATTCAACTTGTGAACAATAAGTTCCTGCTAAAATTTTCCTCTTATGGGTGATTTAGGTTTTCAATTAGTCAGGGGTGAGAGAAGCAGTACCTGAGTACAAATCTTAGGGACAAGCATTCACAGAGAGGAGGGCTATTGATAGGAGTGCTGTATGTCAGTCCATATATTCTCCCAATATTTTGTATGAAAAAATGTAAAATATATTCTTTACCAAGATGTATCACTTTTTACCAATTCCAAAGCTACATGTAAACTCACTGTAAGGCTGCCATAACCTTGCACTACCACTCCCTTAAACATTAAGCCCTCAGGACAATGAGGTTCTGAATCACATCAAATTATCTTAGGAAAAAAGACTCAGGCCTATTGACCACAATAACCGAGTTTTGGTCAAACTAAAGATAATATCTAGGCCTCAATTGTGTTTGCGCTCCAGGCCTAGGAAAGCAGCAAAACCAGATGAGACTATGCCATGGCTGACATCAGGACCAACTGTGACAACTCATGACCCACTGCCCTGGTGCTGACCAATCAATAGAAACCAGAGTCCTGAAAGGACACACCTGGAAAGCTGATGATTATAATACAGTATAGGGATCTTCCCTTTGGATCTCCCCTAGGGTCTCCACCATTGGAGCCCTCAAGACAAAGGACTCAGGGGTGCTCTCTCTCTGTAGCAGCACACAACTTCCTCCCTTCTTTTCTCAGGGTCTCTCTCTCTTGTTCTCTCCAGTGCCTTTCCTCCACTCCTTCCCCCAAGTGGGTTTTATTTCTTCTTCTTTTTATCAAGACTTTTTATTGTTTAAAAGAACACTCCATTGCATATAGTATTACATATGTCTTCTTTTTCCCCCCATTAATCTCTCCCAGGCAACCCCCACCCACCAGCACATGCCCTCACCTCCCCTACTGTCTGTGTCCATTGGTTATGCTTATTTGCATGCATACAATTCCTTTGGGTCATCCGTTCCACCCCCATCCCTCTTGCCCTCCCTCTGGAGTTTGCTAATCTGTTCCATGCTTCCCTGTCTCTGGATATATTTTTGTTCATTGGTTTATGTTGTCCATAATATTCCACAATTGAGTGAGATCATGTGACTGGCTTATTTAGCTCAGTGTAATGCTCTCCAGGTCCATCCATGCTGTTGCGAATGGTAAAAGTTCTTTCTTTTTTACAGCAGCATAGAATTCCATTGTGTAGATGTATCACTGTTTTTTAATCCACTCATCTGCTGATGGGCACTTAGGCTGTTTCCAAATCTTAGCTATGGTAAATTGTGCTGCTATGAACATAGGGATCCATGTATCCTTTCTGATTGGTGTTTCTGATTTCGTGGGATATATTCCTAGAAGTGGGAACACTAGGTCAAATAGGAGTTTCATTTTTAATTTTTTGAGGAAACTCCATACTGTTTTCTACAGTGGCTGCAACAGTCTGCATTCCCACCAGCAGTGAATGAAGGTTCCTCTTTCTCCAAATCCTCACTTGTTGTTTGTTGATTTGTTGATGATTGCCATTCTGATAGGTATGAGATGGTACCTCATTGTCATTTTGACTTCCATCTCTCATATGATTAATGATTTTGAGCATGTTTCCATACATCTCTTGGCCTTCTGTATGTCCACTTTCAAAAAGTATCTATTTATGTCCGTTGCCCATTTAAAAAAATTATTAATGAGTTACATGTATATATATCTTCCCATTGCCTCCCCCTCCCAGGTATACCCTCACCCCCCAGTGTCTTGTGTTCATTGGTTATGCTTATCTGCATGCATACAAGTCCTTTGGTTGATATCTTATCTACCCCGCCTCTCCTTAACCTTCCTGCTGTAATTTCACAGTCTGTTTGATGCTTTACACCATTTGTATCTATCCTTTTGTTCATCAGTTTATAATGTTCTTTACTATCCACAAATGAGTGAGATCATGTGATGCTTCTCCTTCATTGACTGGCTTATTTCACTTAGCATGAGGCTCTCCAGTTCCATCCAGGTTGCTGCAAATGGTAAGAATTCCTTCTTTCTAATGGCAGCATAGAATTACATTGTGTAGATGTACCATAGTTTTCTGATCCACTCATCTGCTGATAGGCATCTAGGCTGTTTCCAAATTGTAGCTATTGTAAATTGTGCTGTTATGAACATAGGGGTGCATAAATCCTTTCTGATTGGTGTTTCTACTTTCTTAGGATATATTCCTAACAGTGGGATTGCTAGGTCAAATGGGAATTCCATTTTTAGTTTTGTGAGGGAACTCCATACTGTTTGTTCTCCACAGTGACTGCACCAGTCTGCATTCCCACCAACAGTGCATGAGAGTTCTTTTTTCTCCATATCCTCGTCAACACTTGTTTGTTGCTTTGTTGATGATTGCCATTCTGGCAGGTGTGAGATGGTATCACATTGTCGTTTTGATTTGCATCTCTCAGATAATTAGTGACTTTGAATGTATTTTCATGTATCTCTTGGCCTTCATTCTGTCATCTTTCAAAAAGGTTCTATTTAGGTCAGTTGCCCATTTTTTTATTGGATCATTTATCTTCCTTTTATTAAGTTGTATAAGTTGGCTATAGATATTGTAGATTAAACCTTTATCAGTGATATCATTTGCAAATATGTTATCCCATACAGTGGGCTTTCTTGTTTTGTTAATGACTTATTTTACTATGCAAAAGCTTTTTATTTTTATGTAGTCCCATTTGTTTATTTTTTCTTTAGCTTCCATTGCCCTTGGAGCAGTATCAGTAAGAAGTTCTTTCAGCATATGTCTGAGAATGTGCTACCTGTGGATTCCTCTAGTATTTTTATGGTTTCCCATCTTATGTTTAAGTCCTGTATCCATTTGGAATTTATTTTCATGTATGGTGTAAGTTGGTGGTCTAATTTCATTTTTTTTGCATGTATCTGTCCAATTTTCCCAACGCCATTTATTGAAGAGGATGTCTTGACTCCATTGTATGTTTATGCCTCCTTTGTCAAATATTAATTGAGCATAGTGGTTTGAGTGGATATCTGGATTCTCTTTTATATTCCATTGGTCTAAATGTTCTTGTGCCAGTACCAGGCTATTTTGAGAACAGTTGCTTTGTAATATAGCATGAAATCTGGTATTGAGATCCCACCTACTTTATTCTTCTTTCTCAGGATTTCTGTGGCTATTCGGGGTCTTTTTTTGTTCCATGTGAATCTTCTGAGAGTTCTTTCTAGGTCTATGAAATATGTTGTTGGTATTTTAATGGGTAGTGCATTGAATCTATAGATTTTTGGGTAGTATGGACATTTTAATGATGTTGATTCTCCCAATCCATGAACATGGTATGCTCTTCCATCTGTTTATGTCTTCCTATATCTCTTTTTTTCAGTGTCCTATAGTTTTCTGCCTATAGGTCTTTTATCTCCTTAGTTGGGTTTATTCTTTGATTAGCTTGTTTATCTTCCTTTTGTTAAGTTTTATGAGTTCCCTATAAATTTTGGAGATTAAGCCCTTATTAGATAGAACATTGAAAAATATATTCTCCCATGCAGTGGGTTTTCTTGTTTTGTTGATGGTTTCTTTTCCTGTGCAGAAAGTTCTTCTTTTGATATAGTCCCATTTTTTAATTTTCTCTTTAATTTTCATTGCCCAAGGAGCTGTATCAGTAAAGACATTGCTATAATATATGTATGATATATATATATTTTTTAATTAAATCTTTATTATTCAGATTATTACATTTGTTTCTCTTTTTCCCCCTCCATAGCTCCCCTCCACCCGGCTCCCACCCCTTCCTCTACCCTTACCTCTCCCCCATTGACCTCATCCATAAGTGTATGATTTTTTCCAGTCTCTCCCTGCACTCCCCTCACCACTTCCCCCTTGAGAATTATCAATCCACACCCTTTCTGTGCTCCTGAATCTATTATATTCATCAGTTTATTCTGTTGATCAAATTTTTAATTCACTTAATTTTAGATTCACTTGTTGATAGATATGTATTTGTTGTTCATAATTTTTTATCTTTTACCTCTTCTTCCTCTTCTTAAAGAGTACCTTTCAGCATTTCATATAATACTGGTTTGGAGTTGATGAACTCCTTTAGCTTTTTCTTATCTGTGAAGCTCTTTATCTGCCCTTCAATTCTGAATGTTAGCTTTGCTGGATAGAGTATTCTTGGTTGTAGGTTCTTGCTATTCATCATGTTGAACATTTCTTGCCACTCCCATCTGGCCTGCATAGTTTCTGTTGAGAAATCAGCTGACAATTGTATGGATGCTCCCTTGTAGGTAATTAACTGTTTTTCTCTTGCTGATTTTAATATTCTCTCTTTGTCTTTTGCTCTTGGTATTTTAATTATGATGTGTCTTGGTGTGGTCCTCTTTGGTTTCCTTTTATATGGGTTCTGTGTGCTTCCTGGACTTGTAAGTCTATTTCTTTTACCAGATGTGGGAAGTTTTCAGTCATCATTTCTTCAAATAGGTTTTCAGTATCTTGCTCTCTCTTTTCTTCTGGCACCCCCACAATTCTGATGTTGGTGTGCTCGAAGCTGTCTCAGAGGCTCCTTACATTATCTTCACATTTTTAAATTCTTTTTTCTTCTTGCTTATCCAGTTGAGTGTTTTCTGATTTTTTACATTTCAAAATTTTGACTTGATTCTTGCCTTCCTCTAGTCTGCTGTTAGGTCTCTGAATAATATTTTTTATTTCAGTCAGCGTATGTTTAATTTCTAGTTGGTCCTTTTGCATCTATAGTGGTTCTTTTCCATCTCTAGTTGGTTCTTTTTCATCTCCTCTTGGGTCTTGCTAACTTTATTCATCTTTTCTAGGATATTCTTGAAAAGCTTTGTAACTGTGGTTTTGAACTCTATATCCAGTAGTTTATTTTCCTCCATTTCTTTTGTTTGTGATCTATTTCTTTGTCTTCGCATTTTCACTATGTCAGGAGAACTTCTGTATTGGATTCAGCCTATGATTGAAGACTTGCAAAATGGCAAAAGCTTCTCTGTTGAGCTGGGATGGGTGGAGTTTCAGGGCTTAACTGACCGCCTTGCCTTCTAGTCGGTCCCACCCTCCATGTCTCTTGGATCTCACATGACTGGGTAATCGCTAGAGTGGTCCCTGTGCACCCACGCTCTTTCTGTGCCTCTAGATCTCTGCCTTTCCGGGTCCCCTGCACTCCGGGACCATATGAGTCTGGGTCCCCAGGGTTTTGCCCAAAACTGGGGTTCAGTGAAGCTAGAAGTGGCAAAGTTGGGAGGCTCTGTCCCCTGCCCACTCCCAAAAGCCAGCGGCACAACCACCAGTCGGTCCTCTGCAAGCAGTGCTGTGTGTGCCACCAGACCTCTTCCCTTTTGCGTCTCCCCCAGATCTCCATGCATTTCTCCCTCTTCACAGTCCAAACTCTCCCTGTATGAGTCCCAGCCGCAGGTGGGGTTTAGTGCCGTAGGATAAGTGGTTCACTGCAGCTAGGAATCTCTGTCTCCCTCCCACCAGAGAAAGCCAGCCAGGCACTCTGGCACCTGCTCTCTCCACACTCGCGTCTCTGCACCTCAGCTTTGCAGCTTCTCTGGGTCTCTGTGAGCCCTTCTCTTTCCTTCTAGTTGTAGAATTTCCACTCAGTCAGCTTTCCTGTGGTTCTGGATGATGTCTGTTCTGTCTATTAGTTGTAGTTTTGAAATTGTTGTGTGAGGCAGCAGTGTAGCTGTTTACCTATGCTGCCATCTTGGATTCCTCCTGTATGATATTTTGCTACCTGTGGATTCTTCTAAGATTTTTATGGTTTCCCATTTTATGTTTATGAATTTTGAGTTTATTTTTGTGTGTGGTATAAATTGGTGGTCTAGTTTTATTTTATTTTATTTTTTGGCATGTATCTGTTCAGTTTTCCGAACACCATTTATTGAAGTGACTGTCTTGACTCCATTGAATGCTTTTGCCTTCTTTATCAAATACTATTTGAGCATAATGGTCTGTGTTGATATCTAGATTCTTTGTTCTGTTCAATTGGTTTATAAGTCTGTTCTTGTGCCAGTACTAGGCAGTTTTGAGAACAGTGGCTTTGATATCTGGTATTGTGATCCCTCCAACTTTGTTTTTTTCTCAAAATTGCTGCGGCTATTCAGTTTATTTTTTATTCCATATGAGTTTTTGGAGAATTTGTTCTAGGTCTGTGAAATATGCCACTGGTGTTTTATTGGGGCTTGCATTCAGGCACATTTTCTTTGCCTTCTTTCTCTTAAGATCCAAGAGCCCTTCTTTGGTCTCTTCAACTTGTTTCCTTAGTTCACATAGCCCAACTGCATCCCTTCTTTCATGGTTCACTTCTTTTACATCTGTGACGTTCTAAATAAAATTTCTCTTGTATTTGAGTCATGGATCTGAATTATGTCTTAGCCAAACCCAAGGACCAAGGACTAACCTTTGGTGTTGTTCACCATTAATAATAATGAATGGGTTAAACATGGTTCTGGAAACAGCATGGATGAGACTCACCTGGGCAGCTTGCTGAAACATAGATTGCCAGGCCCTATCTTAGAGCCTCCGATTTAGTAGATCAGAAGCTGCATAAGAGAATCTGCATTTCTAGGCAGGGCCTTGCTGATGCTGGTGCCACTGATGAGGTACCACATATCGAGGCTCTTCCTTGTAGAGGCTCAGAGTCATTTGCAATCCATATGTCCATACAATCAGTAGCCAAAATATTTCCCATTCTTTGCATAAAACAATATCCCTACATACTAAGCAGTTTAGGAAATAGTCCCACTATTTCAGAAGAAATTGCTGCGAATTCTGCTAAAATCAATGTCCATGCTTCTGAAACCCTTATTGGCTATTTCCTGGAACCTCTAGCATTTCCAAAAGTTGCAACTGGAGTGAAAGACCATAATTTAAAATTAGTAACATTAATTTTAGTAACATTAATTTTAATCAGCCTTTCTCTCTTATAATTCCTCATCTTTGTTATTAGTAATTAATATTGACGATGCAAACATACTAATATATGACAGAACAACCAACATAATCATTGAAGCTTTAAGCACCACGTACATTGAAATGCTATTAATGTTTTTTGAAGTGTATAATGTAAATTATGAGCCAAATGAACTTGAATTTAGGTAAGATGCCACTGAAAATAATTCAAAGTTTAAAATACTATGGCCTGGGATGCTGGGCTGCTTTTGCTCTAAAGTTGGGCTTGTATTTGAAATGTGACATCCTGTCTTTCTATTCAGAAATTGGCAGGTATAGAAAAGAGTAAGAAATAGAAAAGTTTCTTGTACTTCCTGAAGGAGAAAGTAAGCAGGAAGGACTTAGAACTTATACATCTAGGCAGAAATAAAAATGAAGGGTAATCATGTGAAGAAAAATAATCTGACACAGTTACACAGTGAGGACAGAGAGCTGGATACAGAAATAGACCAATGGACAGTCATAGTCAACCAATTGGAAATGGCTTTTAAATATGCCTTTCCTTTGGAAAACCAAGGCATCATAAGCTTGTGTAATGGAAATATAGCTTAGCTCAACTAAGCATCTTTGAAAGAAACATATTATGTTAAAACTTTCTTATCTGAGTGCAGAAATAGTGTAAAAACAAACAAACAAAAAATAGCAACAACAAAAAAACAACTATAAAGAAGAAGAGTCATGATTTTGATTGGGGTGGAAGGTAAAGGTCCTTAATGAATAGCTTTAACAGACAAATAAATGTACTGAGATTTCAGAGTCAAGTACACTACTCTTGTGTATCCCTTAGCTGATGGCTTAACGGACCCAATGTCCTTGGGAAGGTGTGCTTGGAAGCACTTGTCAAAAGTAATCTCAGAAGTACTGGGATGCTAAAGCTCTCCCACTGAAACTTCCAGAAATAGATTGGAAACAGAGTATGATTTGGATGTTGAATTTAGCTTAAGAAGGAAACATAAAAAAATAAACAAATGATCTCAAGCACGAATAACTCTTAGTTAAAGATAGTCTCAAAACTTTTCCTTCACACACTGCTGGTTTTGTACTTCAACTACATATTGTTTTGATGCCAGGGATTTCTGGTTTAGAATCCCTGGATTTAATGGCTATATCAAGAAAGAGATTATTTGCTGTCTTATTATCATAGACAATTTAATGTGTTTCACATACACAGTGTATCCCCAAAATATATACACACCTTCTGACAGGTGTGAGATAGTATCGCATTGTCGTTTTGATTTGCATCTCTCAGATGATTAGTGACTTTGAGCATGTTTTCATGTCTCTGGCCTTCCTTATGTCTTCTTTCGAAAAGTATCTATTTAGGTCCGCTGGGTTGTTTATCATTCTTTTGTTAGGTTTTATGAGTTTCCTGTAAAGGTTGGAGATTAAACTCTTATCGGTGATAACATTGGCAAATATGTTCTCCCATACAGTGGGCTTTCTTCTTGTTTTGTTGATAGTTTCTATGGTGTACAGAAGCTTTTTATTTTGATGTAGTCCCATTTGTTTATTTTCTCTTTAGTTCCCATTGCCCTAGAAGCTGTGTCGGTGAAGATATTGCTTCAGCATATGTCTCATACCTGTTAGAATAGCTATCATCAACAAATCAACAAATGGCAAGTGCTGGCAAGGATAAGGAGAAAAAGAAACCCTCGTGCACTGCTGGTGGGAATGCAGACTGGTGCAGCCACTGTGGAGAACAGTATGGAATTTCCTCAAAAAACTAAAAGTTGAACTCCCATTTGACCCAGTGATCTCACTTCTAGAAATATATCCCAAAACTCTAGAAACATCAATGAGAAAAAATATATGCACAGTTTACTAGAGCTAAGATTTGGAAGCAGTCTAAGTGCCCATTAGCAAATAAGTGGATCAGAAAACTTGGTATATCTACACAACAGCATACTACACTGTAGTAAAAAAGAAGGAATTCTTACCATTTGCAACATCATGGATGAACCTGGAGAGCATTATACTAAGCAAAATAAGCCAGTCAGAGAAAGATAAATATATGCTCTCATTTGTGGAATATAATGGACAATAAAAACTGATGAACAAAAACAGATTCAAAGACAGAGAGGCATCGATTAGACCATCAAACCTCAGAGGGAAGGTAGGGGAGGGGTGGGTAAAAGGGATTGATCAATCAAAGGTCTTGTATGCATGCATATAAGCCAAACCAATGGACATAGACAGGGTAGTGAGGGCACAAGTTAGAGGTTAGGGGGGCAATGGGGAATAAGGACACATATATAATACCTTAATCAATACAGAAAAATAAAAATAATTAATTAAAAATATATACACAGCTTAAAAGCTGATAGCTCAATTTTGAAAATGAAATGTATTTTTAATAAACACTGACTTTATAATTATTCAAACTGTGTGTATATATTTTTGGGGAACACCCTATATATACTCTCACTGAAATATGCTGCAGCAATAAATAGAAACAGCGAATTAAATTAAACACCAAATAATCAAGGTGAATATTAGAATTTTAGACATACGGCTTTCTGACACTACATCTATTTAACCAGAGAAGCTAATGCAGATTATAATGTCAAGTTCAATGAATTCTGATCTCCATGACAACAGTTGGGCAATCTAAAAGCACTGACATGGTTATGAAGCTTTTTGTTTTTACATTCCGGAGTCAGAGTTTAATTAGTTCTCTATCCAATGGGAATAGAAAAAGTAGGGGGACATAAAGAGAGTCAGTATTTACTGACAGTTATAATCTGTCACTTGTATTTTCCTAAAGGCTAAACAACAAAACCCTTTCCTGGACCAGAGATTGTGTTTTTGAGCAAAATATTTATCACTTTTGCTGGTTCCAATAAAATGATGCTATATTTTCTTAATATAATAAGAGATAGTCCTTAGAAAATGTCAAAGAAAATTTCCCTTCTCCTGTTTGGTTAGATTGTGGCATTTTCCCCAATGTACTATAGATCTCAAAATTGCTAATAGAGCTACTTAGAAAGTATGGTATTATATTGGACAGAATACATATAGACTACTCTGTTGTAATCTGTATCATATATTATTTATTTATCATATATATTTTTCATTTTGTCTCAACTATGTAATTTAACAATTAGGCCAGGATCATGAAATATACATAAAGGAAAAAAGGAGATCACTATAATAACTTGCTATCTTAGTATACCTTTCATTCTTCAAGAATAATAGTGTTGCATATAAGGACCTATCCTTAATTATGTCTGTGTAATACTATGTCAAAGATTTTTTTGGTGGCTAACAGATACAAAAATATGATATTTCTACCATATAATGAATGATAACAATCCCAGAGATCTGAGGCAAAGTAGTCAGTTGTTTGGTAGATTTTTAGGATTTTTAACTTTGGAGATTCCATACCATCTTACTTAAACTTTCACTTTATAAAAATGTATGAGCTATGTTCAAACATGGTAATTCTTCTTTTAAAAAATATATATTACTGATTTTTTACAGGATGAAGGGAGAAGGATAGAGAGTTAGAAACATTGATGAGAGAGAAACATCAATCACCTGTCTCCTGCACATCCCCCCATTGGGTATGTGCCTGCAACCAAGGTACATGCCCCTGACTGAATTGAACCTAGGACACTTTAGTCTGCAGGCCAACACTCTATCCACTGAACCAAACCGGTTAGGGCCAAACATGATAATTCTCATCTGCTACTTATAAGTTATAGTAAACATAATAGGATTATAGAAGAGTCTTAGCCTTCTATTAATCTATAATTTTAAGCATTGGATCTCTGGCAGACAAACATATGTCTTCTAACAGCTTTATAGCAATATTCAATTTTCACTTAGGTCTTAGTCACCTGTATCCCTCACCCCTTCCCTTAGATACGATGTTTTTCTTTTATTTCAGTTTCACTGAAAACCATTCAGGAATCCTATATGATAAAAGCCTAATATGCTGTGTCTGATCTACTGGTTGGCCAATTAACCAATAAAAGCGTAATATGCTAATGATACACTAAGGCTGCTCAACTGCTTGCTCTGAGGTGCACTGACCACTATGGGGCAGATGCTGTGACTGGTAGATTAGCTTGCTGCTGGGATCTGGCCGATTAAGACTGAGTGAGATGGGCCGAACATGCTCTGGAGCCCTCCTGAGGTCTCTCCCTGGCTGGCCAAGCTCCTGCATTCCTCCCAGGCTCCGATTATGCACTGGTGGAGTCCCGCAGCCTGGCATGCACTCTCTTGCAATTCAGAACCCCTCAAGGGATGTTGGAGAGCTGGTTTTGGCCTGATTCTGCAAGCCAGGCCGAGGGACTCCACTGATGTACGAATTCATGCACTAGGCCTTTAGTGTAATAATGATAGGGCTTCTAATAATAGTTTCAGAGGGACTAGGTAATTCTCTTCTGCAGAAAAAAATGTAAAATGGATAAAATGATCAACAGAAACATATGAAGTTATTGGATATTAACTAGAGGCATCCAAAATTTAAAAAGTTTAATGAATTACACAGTCCCCATTAAGAAAGGTAGAAGGAACAGTTTTCTTCTCTGGAGCTGCTCCTTACCTCTACCGCCCTTTCAAATGAATCTAGAAGAATGACACCTTCAAGCTAAGAAGATCTTCTGCTATAGATGTCAATTTTGGATGAAGAGAGAAAACCTTTGTTTTGGCTGGCAGATCTGTCATGAAATCACAAGAAAAATCTGCAGTTATCTAGCTCAAGATTGCATTCTGGATTAGGCCAGTCGGCAAGCCAATTTATTGGGGAGAACCAATGAAGTGAAAGAACCAAATAATGAGAGAGAAAACCCATCAATTCTAGACCTTACCCTATGACAGTTTTACCTTTTGGGGAGAAGAATACTTTAGAAATCCTAACAAAATATGAAAGGCTATGGAGGTGGAGAACAAGCTTAAACTTACGTCTCTTAACCCATTGGCAGAGGGCAGAAGTCTTATTGGTTTGAGATGTTTGACCACAAACTCTGCCCGTCATAATCAACCTGCTAAAAGTTAAAGACAAAAAAAAAATATTACTCAAATTCCAATTGAAAAACAACTTGTCACACGTGGGAAAATGTGATGATTATTCCTTATCAGAAACCATAAAGTCTGGAAGGCAGTAAAATGACATGGTCAAAGTACTAAAAGAAAAAAAAATGTTTCCATCAAAGATTCTTTTCCAGGAAAACAATCCCTAAAAAAAAAAAGGCAGAAAAAAATGAAAAATGGCGGTGGAATAGACAGACGTGTCTGGAGCCTTATCACTGGGCAGACGGAGAGAGCAGCTGAGAGTTGCACTGGGAGTGTTTGTTGGCAAGTTAAGAGTTAGTTATCCTCCAGGAGAAGGTGAGGGACTGCTGGACAGGGCTCCTCTAACCAGGCAGCCACACTGCCATGGGGTTTTTGTCTGCTGGAGCCACCAGCACAAACTTGGAGACCACGCCATCTTGCAGAGGAGGTGGTTGTCTGCAGTGGTCTGAAAAGCTACAGCTGCAGCACCCAACGAACAGCTGGGGGACCCAGAACACTGCTCTCCAATTGGCGCAGACACTCGGACTCAGAGGAGCTCCACAAGCCACATGGAAAGTTCAGATTTTGCCTAGGATAAGTTTGTGCCTTTAAATCAACATAGGAGAGAGAACTATATAACCAGACACCTGGAGAAGAAAGACCATGGGCAGATGCAGAAACAGCCCGCATATGACAGAAAAGCAGGTATCACCAGAAAAGAAAGTAAACGAAATAGAAGAGGAAATAGACCTGCCAGAGAAAGAGTTCATAAAAATGATCATAAGGTGGCTGAATAGAATTGAAGACAAAATCTACAATGTAAGAGCCAAGAGGAAATGAAGAAGAAGCAAGAAGAAATGCAGAATAATCAAGAAAAAATGAAAAATGAGAACACTGCTATAAAGAACTCAATAGAAAGCATCAAAAGTAGACTAGAAGAAGCAGCGGACTGCATCAGTGAGCTAGAAGACAAGGTAGGAAAAAATACCCAAGTACAACAGCTTCTAGAAAAAAAAAATTAAAAAGCAAGAGTAGAGCCTAAGGGAACTTTGGGATAACACAAAACAAAACAACATCCGCATAATTGGGGTTCCAGAAAGAGTGGAAACTGGGCAAGGAATAGAAAACCTGTTTGAAGAAATAATGACAGGAAACTTCCCCAATATAGGAAAGAAAAAACCCACACAAATCCTAGAGGCTCACAGAGTCCCAAGCAAAATGAACCCCCAAAAAACAACACCAAGGGACATTATAATTAAATTGGCAAACACTGATGACAAAGTAAGAATCTTAAAAGCAGCCAGAGAGAAACAGAAAGTTATCTACAATGGAACCCCCATAAGACTAGCTACTGATTTCTCAACAGAAACTCATCAGGCCAGAAGACAATGGAATGAAATACACAAAGTCATGCAAAGGAAGGGTCTGAATCCAAGAATACTGTACCCAGCAAGGCTTTCAATCAAAATTGAAAGCAAAATCAGGAGCTTCATAAACAAAAAAGGACTAAGGGAATATATTACTACGAAACCAGCAATACAAGAAATGTTAATGGGTCTGCTGTAAAAAAAAGAAATAGGAAGCAAAGAAGGACCTTGGGGATAAAGACTAAAAATGGCGACAGATAAGTACCTATCAATAATAACTTTAAATGTAAACGGATTAAAAGCTCCAATCAAAGGACATAGGGTAACCGATTGGATAAGAAAACATGATCCTTATATCTGCTGTCTACAAGAAACCCACCTCAGAAAAAGAAATGCACACAGATTGAGGGTGAAGGGATGGAAGATGGTATTTCAGGCAAATGCAAATGAAAAAAAAAGCAGGGGTTGCAATACTTATATCTGACAAATTAGATCTCAAAGTGAAGGACATAACAAGGTATAAAGAAGGCCACTTCGTAATACTAAAGGGAACAATCCAACAAGAAGAAATAACTCTGGTAAATATATATGCACCCAGTTTAGGAGCACATAAATACATTAAAAAAAAAAAACAACTCCTGGAGGATATTAAGGGAGAGATTGACAGCAATACAATCATAGTAGGAGACTTTAATACCCCACTGAACAAATCCTCTAAACAAAAATCAGCAAAGAAACATCAATCCTAAATGACTCACTAGACCAGATGGAATTAGTTGACATCTTCAGAACATTTCACCCCAAAGCCACAGAATATACATTCTTCTCCAGTGCACATGGGTCATTTTCAAAGATAGACCATATGTTGTGTCATAGGAAAAGTCTCTTCAAATTCAAGAAGATAGAAATCATATTAAGCATTTTCTCAGATCACAGTGGCATAAAACTGGAAATAACTATAATAAAAACAATACAAAGAAATCAAACACATGGAGACTAAACAGCATGCTATTAAACAACGACTGGGTAACCAGAGAGATCAAGGAAGAAATAAAAAACATCATGGCAACAAATGACAATGACAACACAACAATACAAAATTTATGGGATACAGTGAAAGCGGTCTTGAGAGGGAGGTTCATAGCTCTACAAGCTTACTGCAAAAAAACAGGAAACAATGGTAATAAATTTCCTAACCCTATAACTCAAAGAGCTAGAAAGAGAGAAACAAGAAAAGCCCAATGTATGCAGAAGGAAGGAAATAGTAAAGATCAGAGAAGAAATAAACAACATGAAGACCAAAGAAACAATTCAAAAGATCAACAAAACCAAGAGCTAGTTCTTTGAAAGGATAAACAAGGTTGATGGACCTCTAGCCAGGCTCACCAAGAAGCAAAGAGAGAAGACCCAAATAAACAAATTCAGAAATGAAAGAGGTGAAATAACAACAGAACCCACAGAAATACAAAGGATTGTTAAAAAATACTATGAACAACTCTATTCCAAAAAATTGGACAAACTGCAAGACATGGACATATTCCTAGAAAAATATAACCTTCAAAACTCAATCAGGAAGAATCTAAACAGCTCAATAGTCCAGTAACTATGGAAGAAATTGAAGCAGTCATCAAAAAGCTTCCAGCAAACAAAAGCCTGGGACCAGATGGCTACAAAGGAGAGTTTTACCAAACATTAAAGGAAGAATTAAAACCTATTCCCTTCAGACTATTCAAGAAGAAGGAACACTTCCAAACACCCTCTATGAAGCCAGCATCACCTTAATACCGAAACCAGATAAAGACAACACAAGAAAAGAGTACTATAGGCCTATATCTCTCATGAACATAGATGCCAAAGTCCTCAACAAAATTCTAGCAAGTCGGATCCAGCAGTACATCAGAAAGATCATACACCTTGACCAAGTAGGATTCATCCCAGGAATGCAAGGATGGTGCAATATCAGCAAATAAATAAATGTGATACATCACATAAACAAATTGAACGATAAAAATCACATAGTCATATCAATTGATACAGAAAAAAACATTTGACAAAATCCAACACCCTTTCTTGATTAAAGCTCTCAGCAAGGTGGGAATAGAAGGATCATATGTCAATATCATAAAATCCATATATGATAAACCCACACCTAACATCATACTCAATGGGCAAAAACTAAAACCATTTCCCCTAAGAATAGGAACAAGACACGGATACCCACTCTCACCTCTTTTGTTTGACATAGTACTGGAAGTATTAGCCATTGCAATTAGATAAGAAGAAGAAATAAAAGGCATCCAAATTGGAAAAGAAGAAGTAAAGCTCTCCTTATTTGCAGATGACATGATACTGTACATAAAAAAACCAAAAGACTCCATCCAAAAACTAATTGACTTAATAAACAAATTGGCAATGTAGCAGGATGCAAAATTAATGCCAAGAAATCTGTGCAATTCTATACACTAATAGTGAAATTACAGAAAAAGAGACTAAAAAAGCAGTCTCATTTACCATTGCACCAAAAAAATTAAGATACCTAGGAATAAACCTAACTAAGGAGGTAAAAGACCTATATGCAGAAAACTACAGGACACTGAAAAAAGATAGAGGAAGACGTAAACAGATGGAAGAGCATACCATGCTCATAGATTGGAGAATCAACATCATTAAAATGTCCATACTACCCAAAGAAATCTATAGATTCAATGCACTACCATTAAAATACCAATGACATATTTCACAGACCTAGAAAAAATTCTTCAAAGATTCAACTGGAAAAAAAAAGACCATGAATAGCCACAGCAATCCTGAGAAAGAAGAATAAAGTAGGTGGGATCTCAATACCAGATATCAAGCTATATTACAAAGTAACTGTCTCAAAACAGCCTGGTACTGTCACAAGAACAGACATATAGACCAATGGAATATAATAGAGAATCCAGATATCCATCTAACCACTATGCTCAACTAATATTTGACAAAGGAGGCATGAACATACAATGGAGCCAAGATAGCCTCTTCAATAAATGGTGTTGGGAAAATTGGACAGATAAATGCAAAAAAGTGAAACTGGACCACCAACTTACACCAAATACAAAAATAAACTCAAAAAGGATACAGGACTTAAACATTAGAAGGGAAACCATAAAAATACTAGAGGAATCCACAGGCAACACAATCTCAGACATATGCTGAAAGAACTTCTTCACTGATACTGCTCCAAGGGCAATGGAAGCTAAAGAAAAAATAAACAAATGGGACTACATCAAAATAAAAAGCTTTTGCACAGTCAAAGAAACCATCAGCAAAACAACAAGAAAGCCCACTGTATGGGAGAACATATTTGCAAATGTTATCACTGATAAAGGTTTAATCTCCAACATCTACAGCCAACTTATACAACTTAATAAAAGGAAGATAAATGATACAATAAAAAAATGGGCAACCGACCTAAATAGAACCTTTATGAAAGACGAAAGAAGGAAGGCCAAGAGACACATGAAAACATGTTCAAAGTCACTAATTATCTGAGAAATGCAAATCAAAATGACAATGTGATACCATCTCACACTTGTTAGAATGCCAATCATCAACAAATCAACAAACAAGTGTTGGCGAGGATGCGGAGAAAAAGGAACCCTTGTGCACTATTGGTGGGAATGCAGACTGGTGCAGCCACTGTGGAGAACAGTATGGAGTTTCCTCAAAAAACTAAAAATGGAATTCCCATTTTACCCAGCAATCCCACTCCTAGGAATTTATCCTAAGAAATCACAAACACCAGTCAGAAAGGATTTATGCACCTATGTTCATAGTAGCACAATTTACAATAGCTACAATTTGGAAACAGCCTAGGTGCCCGTCAGCAGATGAGTGGATCAGAAAACTATGGTACATCTACACAATGGAATTCTATGCTGCCATTAGAAAGAAGGAATTCTTACCATTTGCAGCAACCTGGATGGAACTGGAGAGCCTCATGCTAAGTGAAATAAGCCAGTCAATGAAAGAGAAACACCACATGATCTCACTCATTTGTGGATAGTAAAGAACATTGTAAACTGATGAACAAAAGGATAGATACAGAGGCCGTAAAGCATCAAACAGACTGTGAAATTACAGTGGGAAGATTAAGGAGAGGCGGGGTAGGTAAGAGGTCAACCAAAGGACTTGTATGCATGCATATAAGCATAACCAGTGAACACAAGACACTGGGGGGGTTGGGTATGCCTCGGAGTGGGGGTGGGATGGGAAGATATGTATAAATGTAACACAATAAAAAGTAAAAAAACAAAACAAAAACACAAAGGCAAAATTAAGGCATCGTCAGAGAAGCTAAACAGATACATTTATTTTAGTTTTTTATTTGCAGACATTTGTTATAAAAAAGAGAAGATTTTAGAGTAAAGAGAAATAACTTCAGATGGTAACTTGTAGCCACAAGTAAAAGTTGATGCACACTAGAATATTATAAATAGGTAGGTAAATATAATAGGTAGGTAAGAATAATATAATATACATAGAGACATGATTAGCATGAAACCAAGGTGAGGCAATGAAGCTAATCTGGTTCAATGTTTTTAGATTTTTAAGTCATTAATTAACCAGAGTAGACTGTGGTAAGTTAAAGATGCATATTATATCACTAAAGCAGCAACTATGATAACTTCAAAACAGCAGAGTAATTAAAATGGTATAAAGAGTATAAAATACGTTTATAACAAAAAGAGGAAATAAGAAAGTTCATAAATACACAAACATATGAGGCATAAAAAATCAAATAACAAAATGGCAAGTGTGAATTGAACCATATCACTAATAATATTAAATATGAGTGAATTAAAGACTCCAATCAAGTCAGAGAATGTGACAATGGATTTAAAAAAATGTTCAATGTACTGATGCTTTTTCCAACAAAGTCACATTTAACATCTTTCAAACTAACTCCTAAGAACAACTCATTTGAAATGCGATATCCAGAATTTACACAGGAAGGTGCCCGAAATTGGTGTTATTTAATTTTTTGGACACTGAAAATTCAATTTGGTTTTAAGCTGCTAAGCAAAGAGAAATATGTTAGAGCATCTAAGGATAGTATTGGTCAGATCTGACTATCTCTTTCATTTGAGTGATTTTTAAAACATCAAAAAGTAAAAAATTTAAAGAGAAGTTTACTTGCTTCGTTTTCAATTGTTCACTATCTACCTATTTTTTAACAAGAAAAAATGCAGCAGCTCTTTCCCTTACACCACCCACTATCACTTTTAAGATCTCATTAAAGTAAAAAAAAAATAGATGCCTTCATTGAGTGTTTAAAATTAGAGCTACTCTTCCCCCAAATCCATTAACCTCTCTAAGAGGGCTCTCTGATGCTCATGTTGATAATGCCCGTTTGGTTTACATGCTGTGCAGAAAATAAATGTAACTGAAAACAGAGAAATGATACAAGCAGAAGAGAAAATGTGACATATGCCCTTTAATCTGCAGCACTGGGATTTCCTGAAAAATAAACACACCACCAGTCATGCCAATGAATCCTCACTGTGCCAACCCCAGCTAAAGGCCACCTCAGATTGGGGGAACAGGAGTACGTAGAGCAAACATGGCACATGCTAGAGAGAAGGCTGGGCAGAATGTACAGCTGACATTGCAACGGCCAGTTTCAAAATGTATCCTGCTTACTGTAAGTGTCCTAGTGTTTGACATGACTATAGAGTACAAAAACGTATTCTAATATACACTAGGAGATTGCACAGGTTTCAAAATTAAAGGATTATAGTAAAAGGATAAAGATGGGTCAGGGGACAGAATCAAAATTCTGATTTACAGATGTTTATTGCCACTTTTCTTTTAATATATTTCCTTACATGTATTTCACCCCTACTTTCTTAGGAGATTATTGGTATGTGAATGAATGAAAGAATGAAATTTTATCTAAAAGCTCTTCAGCCATATCATCTAAGTTTAATAAACATATTGGAAGAATAAATGAGGTCTTTAGATCTTTTGTTTCTCCCCTGGTCCCAACACACATCCTTTCCCAGCCCCCCGCCTATGTGGTTTCAATTAGCACTTGGTGAAATGGTGGTTGTACAATCCTGTTTCTTTTCTCACCCTCCTCCTGTTTACCTAAGGCTGGGTGAGAGACTTTGACATTTTCTCTCCATCCAGAATTATGAATACTTGGAATAGACATACTAGCCCGTGTCTCAGAGGATGGCTAGTGTGATATTCTGGTAGAATTCAAGACTGGGCTCTCTCTAAATCAGCTGGTACTCATGCTGGATCCCTTATTACATATTTGAATATTGCCAGTGGCTAGCAGAGTGTGTCTTTTATACAGACATTCTGGTGTGAATATTGAAATATTATTCTTAATTGGCAAAGAGCAAAGAGCTAGTTTCTTTCAAAATTAAAATGATAAACCAAATTGAAATGGCTTCTTATCTTAAAAATTAAGATGAAAGTGTTATCAGTTTTGCTGACAGAGGAACCTTTTATATTAGGCATAGAGTGAAGAGGAAGTTTGAGTTGGTATTGCAGCTTCAAAGTACACAGTAAGTGCCAAATAGAAATCCAGAGAGAAAATAGCCCGTTACGTTTTGGTGATTTAGAAGAAAGCTTGTGATAGCATTTTAAATTCATATGGGTAAGGACTAAAGTGGGCCACTAGCTAGCCTATTGTCCATGAATTGTCTATGGAAAAGTATAGCTTCTCGCTCTATTAAAAAGAGAAATAAGAAAAGGGAAAAAAGAAAACACCTAAATGTGCTCAGATATAGAATCTAAGGATATTGAGTGAACGTTATACCAAATATTTCTACCTCTTCTGTTAGATGAGAGAAATTTAAATGGTTTTAGTTCAAAGAAGTAAAGGATTACAAGGACAGCAATTATTCTTTCTACTTTATCATAACAATAAAGAGTTTCTCCTCCTAAATTATTTTTGGATTGTTTTTTACTAATACTGAACTACACATGTATTTTGAAATGTCATCAATAATGTGAGGAGGAAAATCATACCAGATTTCAAAACACTCTAACTAGGTTCAAAGGACCACTGGTGTGCAAAAGTGATCAAATTTTTTGGTTGATGGAATATGTAAGTATAGATTTGACTAATTAGAAAATTCACATTATTTTCTGATCAAGAAATGTAGGTTTATCTATATATTTTTTATTTTTCCCCAAAAATTAATAGGACCTTATACATTCTCTCAGAATATGTGGCTCAATGACATGATGACCTGTACATATTAAAATTGTGTTCATTTATAGCAAGATATGGACTGATGTAAGCTATTTTGAGATGATCCTTGAAATAATAAAATAAATGAAGAGAACAAAAAATATTTTTGTTATTTAATAGATAGTCTGGATTATTTTCAGAGGATAAGAATAAAGATTGATACTAATATTTCAAGATTCTGCATTGTCAAATATTGTGCAAAAGCTATTGTGCTTCAATTTCCATGTTACAGGCAAAGAATGCTAACAGTGTGAGAATATAAAAGGATATAAAATACAAATTTTTTTATAGCATGCTGTGGGCGGCTTCCAATTATTTTCCAATAAAGGTTTTATGTAAATGTTATAAACTCTCTTAGGCATTTCAGCAGATACATTTCTTTCTAAATATTGCAAAGAAATTTTCTTTTCACATTGTCTAAAATAATTTAACTTTTTGGCTCTAGCAAGTTTAATGGTTCAGGGTCCAGAATGCGTTTGTTACATGAAAATAACTTTAGAACAATGAAATGTTGCCCCACTCTTTATTTAACTGGCTGGAGTGATTGAAAGAGGTTTAAAAACTAGGTACAACAGCCAGACTACATAGGAGTGGGTAGTAGAAGTGATGAGAGAAGATGTTAACCTATACAGTTTTCCAAGACATAAAACTCGTCTAAAAAGGAGCTGCTTGCTGAGGAAAGAGGCTCCTATGCCTCCTCTCACTCAAAAGTCTCCCGGGAATACTTTCTTATATCTAAACTGTCCCAAAATGCTAATATTTCTCTTTTGCATTAACCCTGACATGATAATAGACAATGTTGGCAAATTTTGCTTATTACACCAAAAAAATATGGAGATGGTGAAACTGATCTCTGAAACCCACCTTTCCTTTTTCCCCCTTCTAATTACATAAATGATAAAACAATGATGAACCAAGTTTCCAGAGATATTTTTTACTTTGATGGGATATCTTAAGGAACCAAAGCTTTATAGATGTTCAAGGTTAAAATTTGTAAGATACACTTGTTCATGTTTCTCTTAATAGATTATTTAATCCTTTCTTCCCACTTGAATGCTGATTTCTGTGGCTTGTCTTTGGTAATTTCTCCATAATAAAATGGTCTGACATTGCAGAAGCATTAAAATAGAGCAGTGACGAAAGAATAGTGAGATTCCTGTTGTGGACTCCAATGATTTCTACCTCTGAAAACTGGAAGACGAATCACTCTATAAATAGAGCCATCCACTGGGAGAAATAGATTCATTCAATAAATGTAACCCAACTTATTGATATAAATTGACCTACCCATAGGTATTTGCTTAGTATTTACTGTGTTCCTAATGTTGAATCATTCTTGCCAACAATAGAATTATGGGACACTGTGTCTCAACAATCTAAGGCAATAAATTAGTTTAAAAATTCCATTCTGTTGCATTTAATAAATATGATCAGAAGAAACATTATGAAAGAGAAAAGAACAAAAATAAAAATTTATAGTTTATTGAAATTTTTAAATACTATGATTCATAGTGAGAATCACTACTAATTGCAGTTGAACTTATTGTAGTGCCATAATCAAAATTAAAAAGTTGTGAGAACAATACTTATTCTTTATATTGAATAGCTACTTCACACTTTGAAAAGAAAGCCTCTCCATCAAAATATAAGGATTTTACTGTAACAAATGAAATTATTTTTGCATGTTAATTTATCTAATGTAGGTTTTATTAATAACATTATTCACTGACAATAACATATCTAAACCACTTTAATTTTTAAAAATCACTATAGAAATGTCAGTCTCATAACATGTTGATAGGAATGAGAGCAGTGATTTTAGAAAAATGTCAACAAGTTCAATATATTAAATTTTTTAATTTAAAAATTTTATTTATTCATTTTTAATATTTATTGTTGAAAGTATTACATATGTCCCTGTTATTGTTAACATATTAGTTTTTAACCTTTACTCATGAAAATGATGTTATACTTTCAAAATTCATCTTCAATGCTTCAACAGGAAGTACTAACAATTTATCCTGAAAGTTATTGATAAACTTAATTTAACTTATGATGAAAGAAATTCATTTTGAATTTTATTAATATCTGATAAGTAAATATTTCTTGGATGCAAAATAATTGAAACCCTTATATCAAATTTGTTGACAACTTTTCACAGATCCATATAAATGATCAAGACCACTACCTATCTACTTAGTAATATATTAAGTTCTGGGTCACATCATAACACTTTGTATATGCTCTCCTCTTTCAAGTTTTTCATTTTTGTTTTTGCTTTTTGCCTTTGTATCTACCATTGAAAAGCAGGTTACATTCCTCCTTTATATGAGTGTATAAAGATCCTGAAAAATAGAAAAACATACCATACAAGTGTTAAATCTGAATGCTCCATTCACAATTTTAAAGTGCTCAGACCAAACTGGTTTCTTCTATTGCACATATAATGGGATTTTATTCTGCATTACAATATTCTCCAGGGAATTTTCTCGATAACCATTGTATTTCAACATACGGCAATAGTTTATGATCAACTTTCATACTATCTCCCAATAAAAAGAATAACCCTAAATCTGACTCTTCAGTTTTTAGTGATTCACAATTTTTACTACACAACTAAACACATTGTTTAGTAGTGGTCGGCAAATGGCAACTCGCGAGCCGACGTGGTTTGCCACTCTGTTGACTAATGAGTTTGCCGACAACTAATTTAGTGCCTCTGACGTTTTTTTTAAATATGAAAATATTTCAGTGAAGTGAAGAGAACAGGGATTATGTTCTGGCAGCAGCTCCTAAGTCCTGGTAAGCACTCCGTATTGCTTTCTTCCTTGTGTGGCTGTGCCCCTAACAGAACTGGAACTTGAACTGAATGTTTTAATATGCTTCATGTTTATTATGTTAAAAACGTTACTAACAAACAATGAAGTTAAAAATGTCTGAGTGCAAATTGCACATCTAGAGAGAATTGCCATGCTAAGAATATCTCTGGATTTGGTAAATGCAATGGAAAATTTAAAAGCTGAAAAAAAGTACTTTACTAACTTTATTGCATATTATTAGCTTGTTTCTGAGACTGACGTATAGTGTGAAAAAATGGTACTTGAACTACCTTTGTTGCAGCCTCACTCACTATTTTTTCAAGCAAATGCCTATGAAGTAGTCATGTACTGGATACTCAGCAGTGATGTATACTTATACTTTTAGGGTTAGCAGCTCATAGTGCTACTTACCATAAGCTCACAAAATACTAATGGTTACCTATTAAACATTCACTTCAGTCACTTTTTAATTCAGTATGCTTTCTTTTCCACAAAATGGAAAATGGTTTTGAACATTTATGTTTAGAGTGATAAAGCTGTTTAAGCTTTTTTGGTTCCATTGTCCCATTAGCCAGTACATTACCTAGCTATACTCATTTTAATTATGGGATTGAAAATAATATGAACTTCTTAGATCTTTTTATTCTTCACAATCATTTTGTCACCATAATTTAGTTTATGACTGCTGCTGTGTTCTGAAAAGGTGTATCTTTTCTTGCAAAAATGCAGCTTGTTTTCATCAACAAAATTAAATTGGGATTAAAAACAAAAATAGAAAATTGACCTTCCTAATTCAGCTAATAATATTAAACTGTAAATTTTAAACCAAGATTGATTTAAAATGAAAATGATGCTGAAAGTAAGTTATAGGTATACATAAATGTTTACATTTTCTCACCTATTTATATACTCTGGGTGTAGCGTTGTTCCGCTAAGCAGTGGTATACTGTAATGCGGTCTTGCTGAGGATGGCCAGCATGCAGGTCCTACTTCATGGAACTCATGGTGCAAGTTCAAAAACATTAAAACCGTTTAATGAAAAAAAAATGCACTGATCATGTGGTGAGTATCATGCCAATGTCAAGTGACTGTAAACATTTCTAAATACTCTTCCATTGTCCCAGCCTGTAAAAAATAAAAAAAAATGGTGCATGGACCAGTCCTGGTACAAGGACTACAATTTCAGTAGAGCCTTGTAGTTACTAAAATTTCAGTAGTTACTGTAGTTACTAAAGAGGTAATCTCAAGTCCTGGGCTATCTCTCCGGTGTGGGCCATGTGTGTGTTCAGAGGAGTAAGAAGTTAACATGAATGAGAGAAACTCTAGAAGGTAGAGAGTCTTTACATACTAATAGAGGAGTTTTACTTGTAGCAGCCGGAACTTGGGAGTCAACATAGCTTCTTGAGCCGAGGAATAACAGAATAGTCCACATTTTGGCAACCAGTGCTCTGGCTGAAGGGTACAGCTTCATGCTGATCTTGTGCAACCTTCTAATTTTATAGGTAATTTTATATAGAAAACCATCATGTAGACAATAAGCAATAAAACCAAGACTGGCACTCCCAATCTGAGCAGACTATGTTTATGAAGAAGGTTCTGGAAAAATACCTGATATACACAGGAAAATGCTTCTTACCTTGCCATGTTTAAAATTAGGTGACACTGGAATGCCAGTAACAGTTACATTTATAAGGATGTGGAAGGAGACCTTCACTTGACCCTCCATGAGAAAATGTCTCTGATATTTAATTGTCTTTACAAGATTGCCCTTCATTCAATGACGGGCAGTTTCTGGTCACCCCACTCCCAACAGCTATGTTCTAAGCATTAGCCATGAACACTGAAGCAGGAAGAAATTAAGCAGCTACAGAAGACACTGGGGAACTATAACAATTCAAGGAATGAAAGTGGTGGTATAAAGTTGCAATTAGCCTGTTTTTATTCCCTTTAGGACAACGTTTTACTGATGCGCATAAACCTGCAAGTGCAGAACTGAATTTCAAGTCTCATTTTTTATTAAGGTGTAGCTTGTATACAATGGTATATTCGTTTCAGGGGTACAGCATAGTGATTTGACATTTGCATTCCTTACGATGTAATAACCACAAGTATAGTAATTATCTGTCACCATACAAAGCTATAATAATATTGACTATTTGCCCTATTCATTAGATTTCTGTGAATTTGTGGAGGTTTCTAATTCACACTTGTCAGAATGTCTATTATAAAGACAACAACAACAACAACTAATAAAAAGTATTGAAAAGGATAGAAGAAAAGGGGTACCTTGTGTACTATTTGGATGATTATTAATTGGTATAGCCATTATGAAAAATAGTTTAGAAGTTCCTCAAAAAGTTAAAAATATAACTACAATATGTCTCAGCAATTTCACTTCTGGGTATTTATTCAAAAAGGTATGGAAGCAACCAAGGTGTCTATCAATAGAAAAACAGGTAAAGAAGATGTGAATATATATATATATATATATATATATATATATATATATATATATATATATATACATACAGTGGGATATTACTCAATCATAAAAAAGAATGAGACCTTGCCATTTGAAACAATGTGGATGGCCCTAGAGGGCATTTTGCTAAGTGAAGTAATTCAGACAAAGACAAATACTGTATGATTTCACTTATATGTGGAATCTAAAAAACAAAATGAGTAAATAATTAAAATAGAAATAGATGTATAGATACAGAGATTAAAATGATGGTTGCCCGAAGGGGCAGGGGTCCAGGGGAATGGGTGAAAAGGTGAAATTTTTACAAAATATTTTAGCTTATTATGCTAATAATAGTTTGAATTAATTTAAATCCATTAATTCTTGTAGAAATATACAAACAATGTAAGAGGCCTATTAAGCTATTTCCCATTTTTAAATTCGGTATTCATTGCTTTACCACATATGCAACTACTTTGGGAAAAGGTGACTTCATCTCTAACACGTGACATGGGAGAAAAAAAGGACCACACTTTAGAGGAGATAAAATGGGGCATTGATTGAAGCCTGACAGTCAGTCATCCCACATCACCTTCTGTGAGACAATAGCCAGCATGCACATAAACAAAAAGTCACAATCTTTGAGAGAATGAATGAGGAACCTTATTTAATGGCAGAAACAACCTCAGTAGAATGTGGACTGCAGGAGAATAACTGATGGTATATTGGTGGAAATAGTGGTTAGAAAAGCAACTGTCTAGAACCTGTGAAGGTAAACTCTTCAATAACTGGGGTTCAGTTGTTCTTTCTGCTCATGTATTTTGCATGATAATCCATGTGAAGATAGCCTCTACAATAATTATTCCACTGGAATCGAAGCCTCCAAGAGAAGTTAACTTTATAGTAACAGAAACTTTTACTTATATATTTTCTTATTGACCCATTAATTAATTCAGAAATATAGATTGATAATTTACTATATGTAAGATATTGTTCATTTACTGGAGTTGTTTCAAAAGTCTCCTCTATGGAATTTTCATTCCACTTGGATTCCAAAGCAAGAAAAAGTAAATAAAAATGTAAATAAAGTAATCTCACATAGTAATTAAGCAAATCAAAGACAGTTTTATGATAGAAAATGATGGGGATGGAGTAGTGAACCATTCTATAGGGTGCTTGCAAGTGGCCCAAGGTGATATATTTTAACCAAGAACTGCATGGTGAAGAGGCAGAATAACACCAGAAGAATTTCTTTCCTCTTAGGTGGGAAATAAATAAATTCAAAGGCCTCATATGGGAAAGAGCTTGCATCTGATCTGTAAAATTTTCCATTCAATCCCCAGAACCCGGAAAATATAAAATATGTGTTAAGTATTCATTAAATAATGGTAAAGCAAAGTAATAAATTATTATGTATATTTTTAATATTTGGAATGATTACACAAGATTTTCTATTAGCATAGGACAGTGTACACACCTGAGGAGGTTGAAACTCATAGATGAACCATATGCTTTCTTGAGTTTTGTCATAAAATTTAGTCCGTAACAGACTGTTTATTAATTCAATTAACCAATATGTTCTTAAAACCACAAGCAGTTTCATTTTATTAATTTCTACTAGAGGTCTGGTGCATGAAAATTCATGCACTGGAGTGGGGGGGGGCGTCCTTCAGCCTGGCCTGCCCCATCTCACAGTCTGGGAACACTAAGGGGTGGAAGGTGTCCCAGTGATCAGGGGAAGGCAATGCCCCCATCACACCTCTGCTGCTGCCACTGCTGGCAGCACAAGCCTCAGCTGGCTCTGGTTACCTGAGCCTTGGGTGGCCCTGGGTGGCTGGACAGCTGCCATCCAATGCTTGCCTGTGCCTCAGGCTGGCTCTGGGTGGCTTGGGGAACTCCAGAGGCAGGCACGTAGAGGAGCCAGACCTGCTTGGGAGCGGGCCCAGCCGTGCTGTGCACCTGCTGCCCTGGTGGGCCTGTGGGGACTGGACATCACCATCTTGTGGCTGTGGGTGCTGCCATATTTGAGGGTGGGACAGTCAATTAGCATATTCTATCTTTATTGGCTGTGAGCACCATCATCTTTTGTGAGGGTGGGATGGTCAATTAGCATATTCCCTCTTTATTCTATAGGATTACACATTAGAATTACTAGTGTCAAATAAGCAATGTGGAATTTTTATTGCTCTCTAATTGGGCACAAAAATGCTGAATGCTTGACATAAGAGAATGGAAATATGAAAATGAACATTCATGCAGAGAGAAAACTGAACATGGGAAAGATATGTCACAGAGGCTAGAGGCAACGATTATTTAAATGTATGATGAATACATTTACCACTTAGAGTGCTGTTAAAAACAAATTTACAATGATTCCTAATTTATGGAAGATGTTTAATATGAAAAATAAGTAAATGAGAGGTAATGTTGAAAATTAATTGTAAAAATATTGATGTTAAAAATACTTAGATGTGTTAAACTCTTTCCAGCATATTATAATTTCTGAAAAGGCTAATACTGCTTCTCTTATTGCAAACTTTCCACCTGGGTAGGTAGAATTATTTAAAATATTTTAAATCAGTCTCTGGCAAACATTGGGAGTGCTTCTTATCAGAGGATTACGTCTGTCATCTTACAACTATGATGCTTTCACATTTATTACTATAGCAAAATATAAAATTACTTTTGTGCTTTAACTAGCTCTCAGTACATAAATAATAAATATCATAGACTGGTTTGCCTGCAACTTGGATTGAACTTGTAGTAGTTTCTTTTCTATTTGAAAGAAAATATGCTATTTTAGCACAGAAATCTAGCTTACTTAAATCATTTCTCCCCAGTGACTTGTCTTTTTATTGCTTATGTATTTCCTACTTAGAACTGTTGAAAAACTTGTTGAAATTCATGATTCAAATTACTGCCAAGGACCACAATGTTCTTAACCTAGTGTTTGCTTCAGAATTGATGAAAATAATTTTCATTATAACTTAAAACCCTCCTTACATAATACAACATTTGACCTGGAAAAGATATACACCAATATAGAAACCAAATAGTTTATTATAAGAGCCAGGTAATATAGGTGGAACAATTTTTATTGTTTCTTTCCACTCATCTATAAAATCATAAGAGCAGGCATGCTATATACCTTGTTTACAGGTTTGCTGCTTGATTTTCTTCAATTTCTTTCTTCTTCTTCTTTTGGTTAATCCTCAATCAAGGATATTTATTTATTTATCTTTACTAATTAAGGTATTACATATGTGTCCTGATCCCCTCAGTACTTCCCCCACTCCCTCTGCTCTTGCCCTCACTCTCCTAGTGTCTGTTTCCATTGATTAGGCTTAAATGCATGCATACAAGTCCTTTGATTGATCTCTTCCCCTCCCCCCCATCCTATTCTGCCTTCCCTCTGAAATTTGATGGTCTGATTGATGCTTCTCTGTCTCTGGATCTGTTTTTGTTCATCAGTGTGTGTTGTTCATTATATTCCATAAATGAGTGAGATCACGTGATATGTATCTTTCTCCAACTGACTTATTTTGCTTAGCATAATGCTTCCCAGGTCCATCCATGCTGTTGCAAATGGAAGAAATTCCTTCCTTTTACAGGAGCATGGTATTCCATTGTGTGGAGGTTCCACTCATCTGCTGATGGGCACTTAGGCTGTTTCCAAATTTCCAAATTGATAACTTTTCTTCAACGAGCAGGGAAGATGGACAGCGATGGAGTTTGCTGGGTTCTATACTATCTAGGGGTATGCCTCAAGCTTTACCAGCATTGGTTACAGACGTCGTCACATGTATATCACCATGCCAAATCCCAACAGATTTGAGATATTACCTGTTTATTAGCAAAGTTCTAGTTTTACCTGGTGGGTCCTCTACCCAGATATTT
Source organism: Lasiurus borealis (assembly GCA_004026805.1). Lineage (NCBI taxonomy): Eukaryota > Metazoa > Chordata > Mammalia > Chiroptera > Vespertilionidae > Lasiurus > Lasiurus borealis. Next base: position 75,997 of record PVJN01002099.1, on the reverse strand, counting down.
CTGAGGTTTTCTGGGGGATTTTTCTTTGTCCTCGATTCAATTCTCCCTGTGGGTTGATAGCTGCCAACTTTTGGGGAACTCAGACATAGTTCTTGATTGTAATTCTTAGTCCCCAAAATCTAATATGCTAGTTCCTTTTCCTCAAGGGATTCTGGCATGTCATAGATGGCAGGGATGATAGTTATTTGAAGCTCCAGAAGGTTTTTAAAATTTTACATCTTTTTGAACCACATAATCAAGTGATCCCAACCACCTCCCTCTCTAATGTTGCTGAGCTACACCCTCTTTAACTCTAGATTTGTCCTTATTGGATCATTCTCATGCTAGTCTGGCATATGTATTCCACTGCAAATTCAACCACACACACACACACACTCACACACACACACACACACACACACACACTCAGAATGAAGAGTATTTGTAAGGCTGTTACAGGAATGACTCCAGTGTCAGCTGGACTTGGTTTCCCTTTAACAATTTAAACTGCTGCTAAGTTCAGCTCACTCTCTATATATTAATATTTCCCACATTTATGGTGATGACTATATATATTCACAATACAAACCTTAGGTACCTGATAAATATTTAAATATTTTTCAATGAATGAATGAACTAAATTTTCTTCTATTATTTCAATGTTATTTTTTTAAATTAGGCCTTTGTAGGAATGTGGTCTTATAATTTTAAAAATATAGTTGTAGCATTCAGAATAAGAAAACATGTTAAGATCCTTCAGATTTTCCTACATAAAATTTCTTTAAAAATTTATAATTCATAGATGCAAACAGATTAACGGGGTTGACTGCATTACCTCTTTGCAGAACCGATATACATATTAGACACAAATTTGAGTGACTGCTTGGTGAAACAGGCTATAACTATGTTCAAACTTTTGTTCTTTGGATATGAGTGAGTGGTTCAACATTCAGTCTTATGATACAACCTGGGACAATTAGAGTCTACCTTTTAGGTTTTTGAAAATTTGCATAAAAACAGGTGATAAAACTGAGTCATCCTATGATAGAACTTGCTAAGATTCCTCAGAGCTGCCCCAGTTTTTGTCATTTTGGTGCTTAGAGACAATGTTTTTGATTCTGAGTGATTTCCAATATACTTCCGATAAATCTGTTTGCCTAGGTTAACTAACCCTTGCCAATGTCTGTTATCTGTAAACCAAAGAACAAAAACCATATGGCCCTAAATATAAGTAACAATTAGAGAAGAGGATGCTTTGTTAATCCGCCAATAAAAATTGGAAGCCAAGTCTTAGACTGTAGTGAAGATATTTTGCCTTGATAAAATTAGCTACTCAAGATAATTGGAAATTCAAAGGACTTTGATGTTAGAAAGTCTATCTGAATTATAGAAATGGTTTTCTATGTGGGATTTGATAAATAATGTGAATTAAAAATATAAAGATATATGAAAATATAAACTTAACATATAATTATAAATAATATTAAGTTTATATAAATAAGTATTATATTGCTCTTTTATAATTTGGAAATGCTAATACCTGATCACTGGGCTACTGTAGGAATTAAATGAAAATATAGATTGAAAGTCATAGCATAGAGCCAGCATATACAGTATTGGTGTAGGAATGTATGAAGAGAAAGCAGAGATACTGGAGCAGCATTTTGGAGAGCCTTATATACCATAGCAAAAAATTGGAAATTGATTTATTTGGAAACTGGAAGACATTGAAGGACATTGAGCAAGGAAGTGACCTTGTAGTTGTTGCACTGTTTGAAGATTAATGTGACACTGTGATACAAGATGGGAAATTGTGAAATGGTCCTCTCAGGAGAACTTATAGTAATCCAAGTGATAGCAATGAGAGCCTCAACTGGGCAGGTGACAGAGGAAACAGAACAGACTGGAGGTAATTCAAACACACGAAGGTGAAATGAGTTAGTTGTGGGGGTAGGTGATGGAGAAATATATAAATCAGAAATTCTTGAGGTTCCAAGTGTGATGGCTTGGGATAAAAGCAAATATAGTTGAGGATGCTAGAGATATTACATGAAATATAACTAAACAAAATTTAAAAAATAAACAATTATGACAGAAATGATACTTTGAATATTGATTATAACATTTTTACATCTTGTAACATCTTAAGCTTCTGAGCCATTATTATTTTGTGTGTTTCTTGATCATAATGGGTTATGACTCATTCACCAATTGTGTATTAAGCTGATTAAATTCATCAAGAATTGCCTGAAAATAAATAGTTTGGCTTTTCCTCAGATCTCCTGTGTGGTTTTTTTTTTTCTATGTAGACTACACCCTTAAACTGTGTCAAACTTTCACTTCAAACTCATCTATAATTGAGCAATTCCTTAGTACCTGAAGTACTACCTGTTATTTCATATTAAGTATCTTGTTTAATTTGTTTAATCTGTACAAACCTACTATTTGTGGTAGGCATTATTATTATGCAGTAATTTTTTTTTATTTTTAAAGCTTTATTGTTGAAAATATTATACATGTCCCCATTTTTCCCCACTGACCCCTTCTACCCCATTCCCGCCTCCATCCCTAAGCCTTCACCACCTCATCGTCCATGTTCATGGGTTATGCATATACTGTATGCACACAAGTTCTTTGGCATCATATTTTTGTTTCAAAAATAAGGAGGCTGGCCCTAGCTGATTTGGCTCAGTGGAAAGAGAATCTGCCTGCAGACTGAAAGGTCCCAAGTTTGATTCCGGTCAAGGGCACTTGCCTGGGTTGAGGGCTTGATTCCTAGTAGGGAGTGTGTAGGAGGCAGATAACCAATGGTTCTCTTTCATCATTGATGTTTGTATCACTCTTTCTCCCTCTCCTTTCCTCTCTGAAATCAATAAAAATATATACTAAGTGGCCAGATTATTATGATCTCTAAATGCATAATAATCTGGCCATTCACTGTATATCCTATATAATAAAAGGCTAATTTGCAAATTGTTCCCTGGATCAGGAGTTCGACCAGCAGGTAGGCTGGCCAACTACTCATGTCCCCTACCCCTGACCAGCCTGGCTGGACCCCACCCATGCATGAATTCATGCACCGCCGCCCCCCCCTCTCTCTCTCTCTCACACACACACACACACACACACACACACACACACACACACACACTGAGTGGCCAGATTATTATGCATTCATAAATCATAATAATCTGGCCACTAAATGTATTTTTAAAAAGAATCAAATCCATTTAGAAAAATAAGGAGGCTGAAGTTCCAAGAGCTACCCATTACTCAGTCCGTGGCTGGACGTACTTCTGGGAATTACCTTCTGTTAGTTTTCCAGCCTCAAGAACAAATCAACAGTGTGGACATGCTTCTTGAGACAAATGAAATTATGGTCCTGAATGATCATTCTCTCTTTCTGAAGCTTAAATTAGCTTTCATTGGAAGATTTACTACCATTGAGAGTATCCAAGCAAATGTGTAACAGGCTGTTAAATGTGATTACTTTGAAATAAACACAGTTAAATCATAGGTAGGAGTTCTATAATATATTTTTATGGCAGTGGTTCTTGAACTTCTTTGTGCTATAAAACACTAAGTTACAGAGCTACCAGGGGTAATAGTTTCTTAAAGCAGCTGGTTCTTATGGGATGGTGTATGTGTGGATGGCATAAAAATATCTGGAAGTTTGTAGCATTGACCTAGTTTATTTTTTCCCTGATTAAGCTTTTTAGTGTGCAGATGACTTGTCCCCACTTGATTTCTGTAAATAATAAGCATACTTTTTATGTGCAAAATCTATCCCGAGCTTCATCCTGAATGTGTAACTACTGTATATTTAATAGTACTTTAAAAAAAAAAAAGGCTACTTTTTAAAAAGCACTATAGCATCTTTTGAGGTACTTTGAAAAAAAACAACAAATGGTTTAAATTAACAGTCTTCTAAATCATATATTTTAAATATATGTGCTCTAGCTGTGAATTATTTTCTTATTCAGATATCTCTTGCTAACAAAACAAGGAAAATGTGTAAAAGGGGGCTTTAAGGATAAGTTTCAAGATATCTAAGTACCTGGATGAATTCTAGTATATTTCTAACATTTTTTTTTACCTCGGTTTTATTATCTGTGAAATTCAGTTTATGAAGATGTAGCCCTTACACATACCAGGTGCTCATTAAGCCCTTGTTTCTTTCTTTCCTGAATGCTTTAGAGGCCTGTCTCTTTTTCTGAGGTGCCTTCTCAGTTCAAGTTTCTTCCTATCAACTACAGGTGCTACATTCTCTCCTGGTCTCTTTCTCTTCTCTCCTCCAACCAATTTTCTCTTTACCCACAATAATTCTTATGAAATATTTTGACATCCTTTTTAATTTTTTTATTGCACTATAATTAAAATATTTTGACATAATTTAAATTTAATTTTAAGACATTTATGTTCATTATTTTTATTAATTGTGGAATACCAAGCAAGTGGTAACCTGAAGAAATGAGAGAGACTATTGCAGAATAAAGTAAATCTTCTTAAAAAACAACAACAAAAAAATTTGTCAATGGAAGCCAATAACAGATGCATACAATTAATAAGAACACTTTAAAATGAAGAACATGGGTCATTAGGCATGCAACAGTGGTGGTAGTTGATCAATTGTTCAAGGTAGAGTGGAAAAGAGCAATGTGTTGATGTGCAGGATTGATGCAGTGAGGATACCATTTAAGCAGTGTCTTGAAGGATGAATAGAACTTTTCTAGTTAATTGGAAGAAAAGAAAATATCTCAAATTCTTAAAAATATGCAACTTTATTCCAACCTGTGTTTCCACGGGGAAACTGGTCTGAGAGTATTTTGTAGTCTTTATCTAGAAGTCTTAATTGTCTGCAGTTCATAAAAGCTGACTCTTCACTATCGGCAAGTAATATATGAGTCATGGCATTATTCCTATCTTAAAGACAAATGACTCACCCATAGAGAAAATAACGTGAAATTAAATTGTTTTGCAATCATTTCATTGCATTTACTTTATTTCTCAGGACTCTTTAAACTGATATATCTCAAAGGGAAATTCATAAAAATATAGCTAATTTGTTAATCTGCTATGCTTCATATATTCCCATTTAATTTCTTATATTGAAAATAATATCATTTAATTTGGAGTTAAAATGATTCAATTTTTAATCAGATGAATAAACAAAAGATAGGATTTTTTATATGAAGTGCATTTATGGACAGTCACAATGAATAATAAATGCATAAAAAGGTTATAAGAATATCTTGATATAAAGTAGCAACATGTATATATTATACTACACATATATGAAGTACAACCTCTTTTTTCTAGAAGCTTTTACATATATTTCAGATTGAAAATTTAGTGAATTTCACAATGTGATCAACAGATCAATGATAAGATATAGAGCATTAACATCTATCAGCCCAGAAGCAACCTTCATGTTCCTTTCCAGTCATTAATATGAACAATAATAACCACTATTATATTATCAAGACATTTATTACTAGTACTATATTAACTGTGTCTCTTTTGGAAATTTATGTTAAGGACATAATATTGTATATGTTCTTTTGTTTCTAGTTTCTTCCACTCAGCATAATTAATTCTGTTGAATGTAAAAGGAATATACACATTATATATATGATTTAGTTAAATAAATATTCTTCAATGGATATGTTTTTATTGTTATGGATATATATGGATTCCCTCGTCCACATGCTTGACTATTAAGAATGAGATTTCTATATACATTTTTGGCTTAATGGTTAAAAGAGTGAGACCTGAAGTCCCATTGTTTAAATTTAAATTCCAATTCCAAAACTATTAACTTAGTGATCTTGGTTATTACATACCTATATATGCCCCAATTCCTCATCTGTAAACTAGGTAATTATATCTCCCCAATCAGTTTATCTGAGAACTCCTTATGTTAAGGAAGGCAAAGACCCTGAAACAGTGCCTGGCACATGGTAAGAACTCAATATATATTATGTTTATTTTTTACTTACTTTTTTCTTTTGCTTTGGATTATATGTATGTTATTAATGTAGTCATATACATTGTATTTTTTCTTTGTAGTACATGTTGTTTAATCCTTCTCAGATATTTTTTGTTTTTTAAATTTTGCTGTAATATATAGATTTGGAATTCTTTCAAAATAAGTTTGAGGATAGACCCCTGTACAGATCCAGCAAGAAGGTATACCTCTGAAAACTAGGGAGAGGGCTCTCTCCAGGAACACACTAGTAGGTGCCTTGATATTGGATTTCCCAGACTTCAGAACTAGAAAATGGAAGCCTAATAGGCAGCAGTGTCTTGCACCTCCTCCTAGGGCCAGGCCAGAAAGGCAACTAAGTAGGAGAAGATCCACCCTGAATTAACAAATTAGACACCGCCGAGGAAACAATTTTCAGTAAGGAAGGGCAGAGGATGCTAAGGAACACCACTTGCCAGCCATAACCTGCGTGGAATCACCACAGTACTCTGGCGGTGAGTGGCACAGTATCTCCTGACAGGCTCCCAGAAGTCTGCAAAGTGTGCCTGCTGCCCGAGTAAGCTCCTGCACCAAGCCTCCTCACCAGCCCACTGGGACCCAGAATTCTAGCATCTGGCTCTAAGAACCCACAGTGAGTGCAAGCCAGGGGTAACCTTGTGCCACATCCTTGCCCTGGACTCCAGAATCATTCTTCTAGCCTGACCTGGAACCACCCAGTGCTCGCTCCACTCCGAGCCCCAGGACCTGCTGCTGGGGTGACCTGGAGAAATCCAGAGCACACCCCATTCTGGGTCACAGGAGAACAGGGAATGTGCGACCCTGAGGAACAAGTGTGACCCAGAGCAAGCAGTGCCCACTCCACTCCAGCCCCCTGGGAAGCCCTGCTGGGGTGACCCAAAGCAACCCATTCCCATTTCAGCCTACCCTGGGAGGGGCGACCCAATGAAACCCAGCACACTCCTCACTCGGGGCACAGGGGAATTCTGACTGTTCAACCCAGAGTGATCTGTGCCTACTCCACCCTGGCCCATGTGACAGTCCTGTTGGGGGCAATCTGGAGCAATTCAATGTGCACCTCACTCTGGGTGACAGGAAAGTGCAGATTAAGTGACCAGAGCAACCTGCCCCCACTCCACACTGAGGATGGGAAAACTGGAGAAGCCCAGCATGCATCTCACTCCAGGCTACAAGAAAGGAGGGACTGTATGACCCAGAGAAACTTTCACACACTTCTTCCCAGCCTCTAGGGAATCCTACAGGAGCTACCCTCAGCAACCCAGCATGTGCCTCACTCCAGGCTATAGGAGAGCACTAAGGCGGTAACCAGGAGCAAGGCAGTGAGCCCAGTCAGGGACCACAGGAACACACTGAAAGGGTGCTGCCAGAGGGAGCTATGGGTACTGGGGCCGCACAGTGAATTACATGCCAGAGAGCTCTGGGTACTCACAGGGAATCACACATCAGAGAAACTATGTACGTTCTCCTACCACCCCGAGCATCTGAAGCAGACAACTGAGGTATCAGATCCCAAGAAAAAAAAAGGGATACAACTCAGAGCAGAGAACATGAAGATGTGAGACTCAGGGAAGACTCAGTCTCTGGGCTAACCATTTCTGGATCATTGCCATGATAGGGTCTGATAGAGTCTTCAACCTCTCAAACACCAAACAGTGTGTCCAGGGCCAGAAAGAGACAGCAAAACGGTGAGACAAAGAAACAACACCCAAAGAAAAGAAAAGGAGGAATCACCAGAAAAGGAACTAAATACAAGAGAGACATGCAGTATGTCGGAAAAAGAATTTAGAATAAGGATCATACAGTTATAAATTAGATGGATGAGAAAATCATCAACGTATGTAAGAATCAAGAGGAAATAAAAAATGATATAGCTACAATAAAATAATAAAATAAAAAAGAATGGAAGTTTTCAGTAGTAGACTAGAAGAGGCAGAGGACCGAATTGGTGATTTAGAAAATAGGGCAGCAAAACACACCCAGTCTGAACAGCAATTGGAGAAAAATGTTAGAAAGCAGAAGGAGAGCCTAAAAGAGCTATGGGACAATGGGAAACGAAGTAATATACACATAATAGGGATTCTAGAAGAACAAGAAGAGGACCAAGGATTAGAAAACCTATTTGAAGAAATAATGACAGAAACTTAAGTGATTTGGGGAAGAAAAATGTCACACAAACACAGAGTCCCAAAGAAGATGAATCCAAAAATCCACATACCAAGATATATTGTAATTACAATGACAAATGTTAATAAAAGAGACTCTTACAAAATGCAAGAGAGAGACAGAGAGTTACCTATGAAGGATCTCCCATTGGATTATCAAATGATTTCTCAACAGAAACACATCAGGCCAGAAGGGAATGAAATGAAGTATACAAAGTGAGGCAAAGCAAGGAACTGGATCCAAGAATACTCTATTCAGCAAGAGTAGCATTCAAAATTGAAGAGGAAATCAGGAGCTTTCCAGACAAAAAAGGGTTAAGGGAGCTTATCACTATTAAGCCAGTTATAGAAGAAATGCCAAAGGGACTGGTATAAAAAGAAGAAATAGAAAGGGAAGAAGGAACACAGCTATAAGAAATAAAAATGGCTACAAACAAGTACCTATCAATAATAACCTTAAATGTAAATTAACTAGATGATCCAATCAAAAGACATGGAGTAATGAATGGATAAGAAAACATGACCCATATATATGCTGTCTGCAAGAGACCCACCTCAGAACAAGAGACTCACACAGACAGAAAATGAAGAGATAAAAAATATTTTTCAGGCAGTGGAAATGAAACAAAAGCTGGGGTAGCTTTACTTATATTTGACAAAATAGACCTCAAAGTGAAGGCCATAACAAGTGATAAGGAAGGTCACTTCATAATTCTAAAGGACTTGATACAATAAGAGGACATAAACATATATGCACCCAATGCAAGAGCACATTAAAAGAATCTGGAAAATGTCAAGGGAGAGACTGACAGCAATACAATCATAGTAGGGAATTTTAACACCCGATTAATACCACTGGATAAACTCTCTAAACAAAAATCAGCAAAGAAATAGCAATCCTAAACACTCATTAGATTAGATGGACTTAATCGACATCTTCAGAACATTTCACCCCAAAGCTACAGAATATACATTCTTCTCAAGTGCAAATGGGACATTTTCAAAGACAGTCCACATATAGGAACACAGGCAAAATCTCTTCAAATTCAAGAAGATTGAAATTATATTAAGCATCTTCTCAGATCACAATGACATAATATTATAAATAAATTACAATAAAAACAATAAAATGTTCAAACACTGGGAAGTTAAATAGCATGTTATTAAACACTGGTTGGGTTACCAAAAAGATCAAAGAAGAAATAAAAAACATCCTGCAAACAAATGACAATGAAAACACAGGAATCCAAATTTATGGAACATAGTGAAAACAGTCCCAAGAGGGCAATTCATAGCACTACATGCCTACCTAAAAAAACAACAATAAAAAATAAAAACAAAACAACAAACACACATATACACAAACAAACTGGTAATAAATTATCTAACTCTACAACTTAAAGAATTAGAAAGAGGGCAACAAGAAAAACCCAGAGTGAGCAGAAGGAAGGAAATAATAAAGATAAGAGTGGGAATAAGTGACATTCAGAAAAATATACAAAAGATCAATGAAACCAAGACTGCTACTTTAATAAAAGGATAAACAATATTGATGAACCTCTAGGTAGGCTCACCAAGAAGCAAAGAGGACTCAAATAAACAAAATCAGAAATGAAAGAGGTGAAATAACAACAGACCCCACAGAAATACAAAGGATTGTAAAAATAAAAAATACTATGAACAACCAACTCTATTCCAACAAACTGGACAACCTAGAAGAAATGGACATATTCCTAAAAAAAAAAAAAAAATGCAACCTTCCAAAACTCAATCTACAAGAACTAAAATATCTGAGTAGGCTGTTAGCTATGAAGGAAATTGAACCAGTAATGAAAAAACTTACAGCAAACAAAGCCTTGGCCAGCTGGCTTTACAGAGTAGTTTTACCAAACATTCAAAGAAGAACTAAAACCTGACAATTCTCAGGGGAAAGTGATGAGGGGGTGCAGGACAAAAATCGTAGACCTATGGATGAGGAGAATGGGGGGATAGGTAAGGGCAGAGGGAAGGGTGGGAGCCAAGTGGAGGGGAGCTATGGGGTGAAAAAAGAGGGACAATAAAGATTTATTAAATAAAAAAAATAAGTTAAAGTTGTAAACACTTCATGACAAAGAAAATTAGTTAAGCACTCTGAAAGTGTTTTTACTCTTAGTGTAGTATACAGGGAGATATTAGAGTAAGTTTAATAAATTTATCAGTCAATTTTTATGATAATAAAAAAAGAACTAAAACTTATCCTCCTCAGACTATTCCTAAAAGTTGAAGAGGAAGGAACACTTCCAAGCTTCTTTCTATGAAGCCAGCAGTACCCTAATCCCAAAACCAGATAAAGACACTACAAAGTAGAATTACAGCCCAATATATTTGATAAACTTACATGCTAAAATCCTCAACAAATCCTAGCAAATCAGATCCTCCATTACATTATAAAGATCATACTCCGTGACCAAGTGGGATTTATTCTGGAGATGCAAGGCAGGTACAATATCCACAAATCAATAAATGTGATACATCACATAAAAAAATTAGAGTCAAAAATAACATAATCATATCAATTGATGCAGAAAAAGCATTTGAAAAATCCAATACCTTTCCTGATAAAAACTCTTAGCAAAGTGGAACTAGAGAGATCATACCTCAACATAATACAAGCCTTATATACAAACCTACAGCCAACATCACTCTCAATGGGCAAAAATTAAAATTATTTCCACTAAGAACAGGAACAAGACAAGGATGCCCACTCTCACCACTCCTGTTTGATATAGTACTGGAATTGCTAGCCATAGTGATCAGACAAGAAGAAGAAATAAAAGGAATCCAAATTGGAAAATAAGTAAAACTGTCATTATTTGCAGATGACATCATATTTTACCTAGAAAACCCTAAAGACTCCATAAAAACTACTACACTTAATAAATGAATTTGGCAATGTAGCAGGATACAAAAATAACACCCACAAATCTATGGTTTTTATACACTAATAATGATCTCACAGAAAGAGAAACAAACAAACAAACAAAAACAATCCCATTTACCACATCACAAAAAAATTAAGATACCTAAGAATCAATTTAAGGAGATAAAAGACCTTTACTTGGACAACTACAGGACATTGAAAAAAGAAAGAGGAAGAACATACTGTGTTCATGGATTGGTAAAATCTACTTCATTAAAATGTCAATATTACTCAAAGCAATCTATACATTTAATGCAATCCCATTAAAATACCAATAGTATATTTCATAGACCTAGAACAAACTATCCAAAAATTCATTTGGAATAAAAAAGATCCCAAATAGCCACAGCAATCTTGAGGAAGAAGGACAAAGTTGGAGGGATCACAATACATCAAGCTTGTATATTGTGATCCCTCCAACTTAATTATAAAGCCAATGTTATTAAAACTGCCTGGTACTGGCACAAGAAGAGACATATAGACCAATGGAATAGAACAGAGAACCCAGAAATTTACCAAAGCCATTATGCTCAAATAATATTTGACAAAGTAGGCAAGAGCATACAATGTAGTCAAGACAGGCTCTTCAATAAATTGTGCTGGGAAAATTGGGCAGATACATGCAAAAAAAAAAAATGAAACTAGACCACTGACTTACACTATACACCAAAATAAGTTCAAAATTGATAAAGGACTTATACATAAGATGGGAAACCATAAAAATCTTAGAGAAATTTACACACAGCAAAATATCAGACATATGTCACAGCAATATCTTTATTGATACAGATCCTAGGGCAATGGAGACTAAGGAGAGAATAAACAAATGGAACTACATCAAAATAAAAAGCTTATGCACACCAAAATAAACCATCAACAAAACAACAAGAAAGCCCACTCATAGGAGAACATATTTGCCAATGTTATATCTGATAAGGGCCTAATCTCCAAAATTTATAGGGAACTCATACATCTTAACAACAACAAAAAAAAGATAAACAATCCAATAAAAATTGGACAAAGGACCTAAATAGACACTTTTCAAAAGAGGACATATAGAAAGCCAAGAAACATATGAAAACATGCTCAGTCACTAATTACCTGAGAGATGCAAGTCAAAACAACAATGAGGTACCATCTCACACCTGTCAGAATGGCTATCATCAGCAAATCAACAAATGACAAGTGCTGGTGAGGATGTAGAGAAAGAGGAACCCTCATACACTGATGATAGGAATGCAGGCTGGTGCAGCCCCTGTGGAGAACAGTATGGAGCTTCATAAAAAAATGAAAAATTGTACTCTCATTTGATCCCACTTCTAGGAATATATGCCAGGAAGTCAGAAACACTAATCAGAAAGGATATATGCACCCCTATAGCAGCACAATAGCTAAGATTTAAAAACAGCCAAAGTGTCCATCAGCAGAAGAGTGGATTAGAAAACTATGGTATATCTACACAATGGAATCTATGCTGCTGTAGAAAAGAAAGAACTCTTACCATTTGCAACAGTATGGTTGGAACTGGAGAGCATTATGCTAAGCGAAATAAGCCAATCAGAGAAAGATAAATATCACATGACCTCACTCATTTATGGAATATAATGGACAACATAAACTGGTGAGCAAAAATAGATCCAGAGACAGAGAAGCATTGAACTGACTGTCAAACCTCAGAGTGAAGAAGGGATAGGGGGAAAGGTGGGGATAAGAGATCAACCAAAGGACTTGTATGCATGCATATGATAGTAACCAATGGATACAGACACTAGAGCGGGGGGAGGTAAGAGCATGTGCTGGGGGGTGAAGATGGCTGGGGAAAGGTCAATGGGGGGAAAAGGAGACATATATAATACTATAAACAATAAAGAATTTCAAAAAAATAAGTTTGTGAGTAATAAACTTTTTGAATTCTTCAATGTCTAAAAAATCCTCTTTAGTCAGTGCCAATACATCTGATGGTAGTTTATTTAGATGCACTCTTCTAATGAGCATTTTTCTTCAGAATTTTTTATTTTTTAGTTAATTACCTGTTGTTCTGTCTCAAGTTTTCTCCTTCTCTCAGAGCCCAGTAGCTCTTACCTTAGCATTATCCCAGAATTCTAGTTGCTCAGCTTGGGACCTCTTTCAATCCATGGGCAAAGGCTGTCTCAGTTCTTTGGCTTCTGCTTTGGAATATGTCCATCCAGCAAGTCCCTTTTACCTACTGCGCTGCTTTGGTTTTAATCTTTTGTTTCTCTTATTATTTCAAGGGGGTTTTGAGAGTGAACAGGATAATATCTTGAACAGAAAATAAGACATTTTATTTATTTTATCTCTTACTAGAGGCCCAGTGCATGAAATTTGTGCACAGGGGTGTGGGGGAGGGGCAAGGTGGCCTGCACATTTTTGCAATCTGGGACCGCTGGCTCCTGCTTTTCTTCCTGACTGCCCCTAACTGCTCACCTGCCTGTCTGATCACCCCTAACCACTCTAACCTTCCTGCCTGATCACCCCTAATTGCTAGCCTGCCTACATGATCACCTGTAACCACCTCTTCCTTGGCCCCTGCCACTGTGGCTTCATCCAGAAGGATGCCCAGAATGGTGTCCAGAAGTTCTTTTGGCTGTCTTGTCTAATTAGCATATTACACTTTTATTTTATAGATAATGTAATATTGGGAATAATGTGGGTTTTTATTTAGAGAAACTATGTTCATACTCTGGCTCTTCCTCCATAACAGCTGTGTGTTCCCCACAGCCCCAGCAAGTAATAGATCCTTCTTTTGGTTGCAGTATTCTTATCTCTAGTACAGCATGAGTTATTATGGGGTAGTAACAATATACAGAGAAAAATAGTCAGTTAATTCAAGGCCAACCATATGTTCTGCTGTTAGCTTCGTGGAAATAGGTTGGAGTTGTAGAAAGACAATGCATAGGGACTTGGTATCTTGCAACTGGTTTTGGTTACCATTAGCCTAAGTGAGTGACCTTAGACATGTGAGTCCAAGTTTTTAGGTCTAGTTTTTTTCTTATTTTTAAAATTAGGGATGATGCGTAAAACAATTAAAATCCCCTCAAAATCCTTCGTAGGTCCCATAGTGTCAGTGTTTCTAAGCTTAAATTGAGCAGGTATTATTTAGCTAATGCTGAGTTAGTATATGTGTGTATATTTCATGTGTATGCATGTGTGTGTTAGTTGATATATATATCTTAAAGGAAAATTCATCTTTAGAGAAAACAATTTTTTGTGTGGAAGTTAAACAGTTTTTTGGGGATGAATTTAGCTTCAATCTGTGTCTTTATGCTGACAAACCTGTGGGGAAGTGTGTTTAGCTGGAGCAGGGGGACAGTTAAGGGGTGTTTGAATGAAGGTAGGTTTTACACACTTATCTGTCATCCTTCTGGCCCTAAGGAAGCCCTGGGCCACTGCCTAGTGTGAATTCCATGCTGTGCAAGTCCAAAGGCTGTGTCTTCCCTTCCTTTGGTATTCACTCACATTCTGAGAAATTTTCAATTCTGATTTCAGAGAGATTCTATGCAATGCAAAGTTATTGTTTATTTTTTTCATTCATTCATGTTACTTAAGGAATTCCCATGGATTCATTAATAGGTAATTATAGAAATTGCCCTTGTACATCTTGTACGAAGGAATAAAAAATATCTCCTAATTATAAGGGAAAAGAACATGCAGCACGGTTTTTCTCATATTCCTTTAAAGTTAAAGAATATGAGTACTTCATAGTGTGCTAATGAATTAACTTTGGGTGGTTGCTTCCTTTTCCTTATTCTAGGCTACTTTAGAAATATCTTCATTTAATTCGTATTGTGAACCCACTAGTTCTATCAGCAAAGCCTATATTTAATCTTTGATATATTTACAGTGTCCTTCTTTCTTATTACAAACTTCCATAGCATTTATTTGTTAAATTTAAAAAAAATAGAACACTTATTATGCACTAAATACTAGGCATAGCTGAAAAGACCAAATGTGTCCCTACCCTTGTGGAGCTCAGAGATGAAAAAAAAAAGCGAAGAACTAGATTCATATTTACCTAGAGTTATAGATTTTGATTGAGAGCAATGAAGGGAACTTGCTGCTGGGAAAGAGAATGGCCTGGTTGGGGAATTGCTTTGTTGTATAGTCTGGGAGTCAGAGAAGCCTTCTTTGGAGGTGATATTTAAAATGAGGCCTGGGAGATGAGAACAGGAAGGGGAAGAGCTGGGGTAGATTGTTCATTAGGGAGAGATTCTATGACACCTGTAGGGAAAAGCTATAATGCACCAACTAGTCTATTAGTTCTAATATTTACAAAAACACTATGATAGGTCCAAATGGACCTTTCTTCAATGACTATGGCGTAAATCTTCTGGCCATTGACTGAAATGGGGGAATGTGAAAAAGCCATAAAGCACAGTTGCTCTACACAACAAAATGAGATTTTGGAAATTATCTAGGGATAAAAGAGTGAAGATTTAAAAAAATAGAGAAGACAATGATGTGAGAAGGGTGAGGTACCTATGAATAATATGATCCTGGAAGAATTACAGAGAATGATACATGAAGGTATTCCTAATGGAGGAGCTAGTCAATAATTTTGCAGGCATGGTGATGGTCAGTATTGAATGTATAATTGTTCCTTTGATATAATTATTCTTACATTCAAAAATGTATATACCCTTTGAAATATATCAACCATCTACAAAATCTGTCAAATGCAGATTAGAGTTGGTGGCTAATTTTTTGGAAAACGGAAAGAAGACACGGTCAACAAGCATAGGAGCAGGACAATTGCAGGAGCCGGGTCTTAATGGAGGCTGAGGCTGCCTCGGGGATGGAATCAGGAGCAACTCAAAGCCCCATAATGAAGCACACTGTACAATTTAATGGGATGAGAGCTGAAGGACCTTATTCAGATGCTCAAGGAAATGTGAGTCTGGAAGATTGGAGAACCGAGAAGACTTAGAGCAGCGGTTCTCAGGTGAAAGTGATTTTTTTTTTCTTTTTTGTCCTCTAGGGGACTTTTGACAATGTGGACAGATGCTTTTGTTTACCACCAGTTGGGGTGTGGGAGGCTGTGCTACTGGCATTGAGTGGATAGAGACCAGGGATGCTGCTTATACATCCTACAAGGCAGAGGAAAGCCCGCACCTCCCCTCTTCCCACCTACAACAAAGGCCTGTCTACTCCAAAATGTCAATGGTGCTGAGACTGAGGAACCTTTTGGTTATACCTGTTTCCATACTTGTTTTCTAGTCTTGCCAAAAATCTTAGTTAAAAAAAAAAAATTATTCCTAAAGAATTAAATGATCTCTATGTTGGTTCACTCCGTGATACAATTTACTTTCCATGTAAACAATAGCATGCATAAATTTACATTTTAAAACATTCATGAACTCTCCTTCAAGTTAGAGCCAAGGTTCTAACAAAAATGTCAATTTTGTCCTAGTGCCTGTAGAGAAGAGGGCATGGATATTTAAATGAAATCATCCAACACAGAGAAACCATTTTTTGTTTCCTTAAAAAAGCAGTTTTGTTGATGGCATACCACAAAATCCTTAGGAAATGGCATGAACTAAATTTTTAGAGATGAGATCTGTGAAGAAGGGCATGGGAGACATGGCATTTGTGCTATGAAGGAAGCACAAAGTGTGGTGCACATATTGGATTAGGGAGAAAAATGAAGGGACAGGAATACAGATACTATAGCGGAAGGTCTGGTGAATGTTGATTACAGTTTTGCTTGTATAAGTGAAGAATATGGAACAGTGCTGGTGTTCAAATAACATTTCTTGAATAAATAAGTGATATGGATATCACTTGATAAATATGACGTGGCAGTAAGACATATCGAAGATGATTCTAAGGTTTCTGAAATGTGGCTCTAGGTGAATGGCTATATCTAGCATTCAGATGTGAAAAAGCAGATTTGCAAGAAGAATGGGGAAGATTAGTTCAGTATTGGAGAGGTAGAGTTTGAGATAGAGTTCGCAGTGGAAATTTCTGAAAGTCAGGTGTACATACATAAGTATCTGAAGTTCCAGAGATAGAGAAACGATAGAGATAGAGATAGGGATAGAAATAGAGAGATAAAGAGAGAGAGAAAGAGAGATAGGGAGAGTTCCAAGTTAGAACTAGAGATTGGGAATCATTTGCAATGTAGATAATGACTTGAATAGGGACTAGATAGCTATTTTACTAACTCCTCAGCTCACCTAACAGAAACATCAAGTTAACTTGCTGATGCACTCAAGTGCAATGACAGGACTATTTAAATAGCCACTCTTGTTTAGTGTTACCTCAGATATTTTAAAAAGTATTGAATACAAACAGAAATGATTCTCCTTGGAAGCAGGTGCCTCAGAAATGCAACAGATTTGTTATGACAATACTGCTGATATTCACATTTTTAGACTTCCTGTTTAGAAGTTACCTAGGAATTTTACTGAGCTGCTCTAGGAACATCACCTTTCTGAAAGTGCACTTTAAAAACAGCTGATTTTTGAAAAATATAAAATAAAAATAATAACAATAACAATTAATGTAGATTAAGTACCTAATATGTGTAGTGAGCACTGTACTGTGCTTAATGAACATTATCATATTTAGTCTTTATAATTACCCAATAAGCTAAGTATATTTAATATTTTTAGATGAGAAAACAAGCTTAGAGGAATTAAAATAATTTGCCCAAGGCCACATGGGTCTGCCTAACAGAACAGTTTATTGAATGGCTTGAGTATTAATAATTTGATTTTAAAATATAAATATAAAATAATGAAAGCAATTTCATAAGGTATTTATGGAGAATCACATTCCCACTAACAAAAAAAGAATTCCAAAGACTCTGAAATGTGTAACTTTTTTTTTTAGTACATTTTTATTGATTTTTCACAGAGAGGAAGGGAGAGGGACAGAAAGTCAGAAACATTGATGAGAGAGAGATATCGATCAGCCACCTCCTGCACGCCCCACACTGGAGATGTGCCTGCAAGGAAGGTACAAGCCCCCGCCCGGAATCGAACCCGGGACCCTCCAGTCCACAGGCCGATGCTCTATCCACTGAGCCAAACTGGTCTCAGCTGAAATGTATAACTTTTAATATATCATGTTGAGGAATGATCTGCAGTTAGGTTGAAACATCCATCTTATATAAAAACTGCTGTTTGAAATTTTAACCCTGCTATTTTGCCTTCTTTAAACACTTGCTTGCTTAAATAATAAGGAAGCTAAGACTGCTCCCATTCCAGAGAGGCCGTGGTCTATGCCCCAGACAGAGTTGTCAGTGCTGACACCAAGCCAGGCTTTGAGATGTGGTCTCATGGTCCCTTCCCAGCACATAGGCCTTCTTTCCCAGAAGGCCCGGAAGTCTCATTCCAAATTTAGGAGAAAAAAAAAAAGAGCTAGGAAAAGTATAAATAGAAAAGGTTTCCTCTATGTGGGCGGGGGCCAGAATGTGAAAGATACATTTTTCTCTGGCCCTGTGTTCAATAAAATGTAACTCCCTTTCTCTAAGCATGGGTCAGTTTTTTTCTGGTCTTCTGTAACATAATGGTTCCGTGGATGGACACTTCTGAACCTGTTGACAGAATCGGTAAGGTGTGGGCTCTTTCAGCTTTGCCCACTCTTAGTTAGTGGAAAGGGGAGCTTGATCACCTCCCAGGAATTCAAGGACTTCCTCAGGCAATTAACCAGGAATCAGGTGGACTGATTAAACTCTGAGTAAATATCTGGTAGAAGTAAAAATCTCAGACTGTCTGGGTATAAATGTAAGTGTGAGAGTCTGTGTGAAAGACAGTGCAAAGCCTGCTCTGGAGAGAAGATAGTAGAGAACTTTTTAATTGCTTTTAAAATTTGAAATTCTAGGGTTAATTTAAGGGTATTAAATGTGTGAAGGTTGCCAATCCAGAGAAGTTTAAACAAAGGCTTGTTGGGTTAAGATTAGTCATACGAACTGCTTTGCAGGCTGCCTTTTTCAGCCCTGCTAGCAAACAGAGAATCATGTGGTCTCAAGAACTGTGACCTGCCTGCCCTTCCTGATAGATTTACAGAGGGTCTCTGGGGGAGAAAGAGAGCGGAAAACTGCTCCAGAGCAGGTGTGAGAAAGGTTAGAGGCGGCGGAATTCACTCTCAGCCTGCTGAGATGGAGAAGCCCTAGGCTGGGGGACAGGAGGATGGTTGGAGATATCAGAAGTAGGGAAGGAGAAGGAGGATTTGAGATCCTCAGGGACCTTGGAGAAAAGAAGGAAAATCTGGGAGGGAGAGCGGTTGTTCCTTAAGTGTATAAAGCCTGATTATACAGGATTTCAGACCGCTTGCCTTATTTCCTCTGCTAAGGACAGAGTAAATGGTTAATGCAGAAAAGGGGGGCGGGTGGCGTCAGAGGGGAGAGCAGGGAGAGATAGATTTTTGTTGATTTTGCTGGCTACAACCGGCTCTGCTGGCGTCCTTGGTTTCTTAATTATCTGAACTATGCTGGACTCTAGTCTTTCTACAAAATACAATGGATCTTCCTCTGCCCTGTTTTCTTCATTTTAACCCTTCCAGTACACATAAAGAAAATCTCATTGTCCAAGCCTGGCAGGGTGGGGTTACTGGGTACTTCTTGGGTGGTGGTAGAATATTCAGCAAAAGAATTTTAAGATATACAGTGGTACCTCAAGATACGAGTTTAATTCATTCTGTAACCTTGAGGCTTGGAAAACGATGAGACGCTCCAGTCGCGGTAAACTGGTGGGTCGTGTGCAGCCGGGCTATCCGCGCGATTACTCCTATCTCAAATGTTGCTCGTATTTCAAATAAAAAAATTGCTCGCTTGATGGCTAGTATCTCAAAACCTCGTATGTTAGGGCACTTGTATCTTGAGGTACCACTCTATTATCTTTAATGATACAACTAGTTTAAGTTTTAAAAATCTCTGCCTCTCAAAAAGAAATATTTTTACCTGCTCTTAGTTTTATTACAGAAGGCCTAAGTCATAAATGTTAATCTAGGAAATTCTGGCTGTTTACTTTTTAGGAATCATTAAAAGATTGAGGTTATAAAGAATAAGAAATACTAAGTAGAAAGTCTTCTGAAACAAGGTTATGACTTGTTTGGGTAATGTTTGTTTGGGTAATAATTTTAATTATTTTATAGTCACTCATTTTGTTCAAAATGTAGAAAGCAAAAATAACATTGACTTATGACTCTCCCAATAACGTGGAATTTAACCACATGCCACTTCTGTTCTTTAGCTTTCCAGATTTGCTCCTTTTGTCTTTTCTAGATTACATGATTCTGATGCAAGTGAGTTTTTAAAACCTCTTTATTGTTGAAAGTATTACAGGTGTCTTTTTTTTTCCCCATTGACCCCCTCCACCCAACAGTGAATGACTTTTTAATCCATTCACACCTTCGAATCTCGCAGAGCACTTTGTATAGAAAAAAAGTGCCCTGGCTGGCATGGCTCAGTGGGTGAGTGTCCCCTTTGAACCAGGAGGTCACTGTTCGATTCCCAGTCAGGGGGACATGCCTGGGTTGCAGGCTTAATCCCCACTGTGGGCCATGCAGGAGGTGGCCAATCAGTGATTTCCATCCTTGATGTTTCTGTTCTCTTTCTCCCTATTTCTCTTCCTCTCTAAAATAAATTAATATACATATATTTTAAAAAGAGTTAATTAAAATGTGCCAGGTGGATGAATGACATTAACACACACACACACACACACACACACACACACACACACACACTCACATGCCAGGAGTGAATTTATACATATACCAAAGGTATACTTCCCTGCTGTTATTTGTTGGAGTGTCCTCTACATCCTCATCTGTTCCCAAGAACAAGAATTTCTTGAAGCCCTCTCAGGAGGATGAGGTTCCTGGAAAGCTTTAATGATGCCATAAGAGGAAGGGAGTTTCCCTCAAGGTCCCATCTTCCCTCTGTCCCGCCCCTTTGCCTTCAGCAGAGAGAGAATCAAAATCACTGCCCACAGTTTCTGCTCCATGTTTGCACAGTCCAGACCGGCATCGGGTTGGCTTGGCTTGCGTTCCTAGCTGCAGTCCATTGGATATAGAGTCTGCATAGCCATGGTCCAGGCACCTGCTAGAGCCACATGGCGGGCTCGCATGGATCTTGGGGCAAGCGAGTGCCAGGCAGCAGGAATGAAGCAAGAGGAATGGGGGAGAAAGAAGACTTTGTTTTGGGTTTTTAACCAGGAGCTTATCTCAGGAACACTTCTGGTTGTTGTGTGTTTGCAGTGGCTCTTCTCCCATGGTTCCCCAGGCCAGAGTGACAGGCAGGTACCTTCCCCACATCACCGGGACTTCACTGCACCTCCATCCATCTTCCCCTGTGTTGGGCTCTTTCCCCCCAGGGGTTTGCAGGGAATGGACTGTGGTTCCCTGGGGAGTGTGAAGCTGCAGCTTCCTGACGAAATTGCCCAGATGACCATATTTATAATGTCTGGCTTCCGCTTTGCTTTCTTCCTATTTTAATATTAACCAGACAGTTACAATGGTAACTACACCACGAGTAAACAGTTAAACAACATTCACCCAATAAATTATTTACAAAAGTTAATAACATAATAAGTAGCAAATATTAAAATGAATAGTTTCTAAAAATCTGTGATTTCTTTAAAAATTACTGTTACAGAGTATCTTTGCGTGTCAAGCTGTCAACGTGTTGCTTTGTGCTGCGTAAACAAATGGTGGAGGGAAACGGCTCATCTCTACTTTTTTTCTGCCTTAAAAAGGGGTAGTTATAATGAAGGAGAAGAAAGAGAATATTATTTAAAATAAAACAAATCCAAACTCTACTTCAAAACAAACAAACAAACACCTATTCCCTCCAGTAGCATCATTTTTGTTGTAAAATTCATGAAAGCGGAGACACTGTATGCATTATCTGAAGAGTCAAGTTACATTTTTTAATTCTTGAAAATATCTGTAGGCCATTTATGAAATGTGCATCATGTTTACTTTTTAGGTGATTTTATTCATATTTAAGGATGAAGGTAAACAGATGCTGGGAGCTTACTACTGGGAGCTAATCTATTTAACTATTTATTTTTAGTGGATATATTCATTATTAATTATCTTATCTTTCTAATGGATGAAAACATGATTAAAAATGCTAGAGTCACCTTTAGTAATTGGGTTGTGCTCTAAAATATTCAACACATAGGGTGACTTAAAAAAAATTACTGTGGACCCCTATGTAGTCATGCTTTAGAGATTCTATTAAAATTCCTGTTTCTGTTTAAGCAAAAGTGAAATAAATAAATATTAGTGCACATAAGCAAATATATTTGTGAGGTTTTTTTTTTTTTACATAACCTTGACCAAAGACCCCATTTATTCGACTGCTTACATTTAGTGTAATTCAGATAAATACATTAGTTTATCTTGGAATGAAATATTTATTCTTCATATTGTTATTCATAATCTTTCATAACTGGAAGAGATGTTATATGTGTTTTGTAAAAACTACTTAATACATCTGTACAATATTGATTATTGTTGAAAACTCTTTATACAAAGGATCACAAAGATAATTCAATAAAAAGTATTTATCTTAAATATATGAAAGTAACCAATTTTATCACTGTAATGTGGAATCAACAGTATTTTTAGGGTTTAATGCATGGTTAAAGCCTAATTGTGAGGCATCAGGGAAACCAGGTAGAGAATTACTGGTCAATATCCTTCACAAGGTATAGTTCTGTGCTGCTTTTGTCCCCCTTCCAACTCTACTTACATATAATTTTTTTTAAATATATTTTATTGACTTTTATAGAGAGGAAGGGAGAGGGATAGAGAGTTAGAAACATCAATGAGAGATACATCGATCAGCTGCCTCCTGCACACCCCTCACTGGGGATATGCCCGCAACCAAGGTACATGCCCTTGACCGGAATCGAACCTGGGACCTTTCAGTCCGCAGGCCAATGTTCTATCCACTGAGCCAAACCGGTTTTGGCTACTTACATATAATTTAATTGATGATTAGTAAGTGTTAAATAGAACAAAACCATAAATGTTCTTACAATGTTAATTCATTTGCCCTAAGAAAATTTGATAAACCTCATAAAGGAAATATGAGTCTGGATATTTACATATATATATTTCCACTAGAGGTCGGATGCACATAATTGGTGCAAGAGTAGACCTTCCTTCTCCCAGCTGCTGGCTTCTCTCTGGCACTCAGGACCCTGACTTCCTTTGCAGCCCCAGCTTCAACTGGAAGGTCATCCTCAAGGACATCCAGTCGAATTAGCCTATTATACTTTTATTATTATAGATATGTAGTTATTTGCTTTTTTAAAAAAAATTATTGAATTTATTGTGTAGTTTCTTAAGCACTATTGCTGGTATAATTTTAGTGTACTTCCCTTGAGCCAGACAAAGCAGAATGTCACTCAAAATCCATTAACAACTGACTTAAAATATACATGAAATCTGTAATGCTGCCTGATCAGAATAAAGAAGACAAAACAGAAAAGTCCATCTATGTAGTTGAGATGGTAAAATTAAACATTCAGAAGAATTTCATGAATTATTCAAGGGAATGTCATTAGTGTCTTAGAAATAGATAAGAAGATAATGAAATATCTGACAAAGAGCCAAAGAAATGTAAAATGAAATGAGAACAAAGGCTGGATGGATAGGTGGAAAATTTAAGTCACATGGACTAATTAGACTAATGTGTAACTTGAATACAGGGATGAGACCTTGTAAGACCAACACATTTGTAAATATAATGTCTGTTTAGTGAGCATACAGGCTCCAGAATTTTCTAGTTTTGTCGAAAGGGTGAGGGTGGGGAGGAGAAAGAGAAAGAAGGAAAGGGGCAGAAAGGAAAGGGAAGAAAAGCAAAGAAAACCCATTGTCTAGGTCCCACCATAACTTCTTAAGCAATATACAACCTTGATTTTCAGACATGGAAATCCCAATTTGCTTGAGAAAGTGTTAGAGTATTTTTATTGGGTAAATATCTTTTATCAAAGATTAACATGATGAAATCAAAAAAAATAGTATGAATACTTTTATACTGTTTAAGGAAAAAAATCCCTATTGTTGATAAATTAAAGTGCTGATACTCTTTATTATTACATTATGTTATCTAACCTATAATTGAAAACATTTAAAGAAGAAACACATTTTAGATTGAGACTTTAATTTGAAAATAAGAATATTTCTATACTGTTTGAAAACAATATGGTAATCATCTTAATAGTTTAGTACTTACTACATTTAGAAGTATTATTAGATGTAAATAAATTACATAAGAATTTGTGGGATTTGCATTTGCTAGAAGAGTTTTTGCTATTCTTTCCATTTTATGCACATGAGTTTCAGGTATCCAAGATCCCAGTCAGCCATCCTCAGCATACAAATACGGTTTTAATGATATATTTGAATTACATATTTGGGGAGGCTAAATAGAAACCCTAAGTTGGAAAAATATAAATAAAAAAACACCTTTAAAGTGGTTTATTGGATTTACAATTAGATAATAAGATTGAGAATTTACTTTAAGATTTTAATGGGCAACATAGGTGAAGAAGTAGTGACTAAAAATACTTTCCTGCCTGAAACACTGGAAACACCAGGCAAACAATATAAACCAACAGCTCTCAAGAAACTGAGCATTTTGCAATGAAGGACAGTGACCACTGAAAGGTGGGAAACCAATGAGGTGAGCCTTTTGATTGCTCGAGGTCACTCCCTCATTGCTAAGGTCTGAGTGGATGTACACCATTTTTGTCAACTGTGGATGGAGCCTTCTCTCAATATTCTGATTTTAATTCAGTGTGATAGTTGGCAGGAGACGGATTCCACAATTGCTTACAGTATCTCTGTTGAATAAATGTTGTTGACTCTATATTGGAGATATGGTCATTAGGTTAATTCAGGAATGGGTGTTTCCTCTTTATGAAATAGGAATAAAGTCTGTTATAAGAATTCATCAATGTAATGAGTACAAAAGATTTCGCTGTGATAGAACTTAGAGAGTGTCTGGTAGGTACTCACTATCCTATGTAATAAAAGAGAAACATGTAAATTGACTGTACCTCTGCTACACTCACCAGCCAATCAGGAGTGAGTATGCAAATTAACCCAACAAACATGAGAGGTTAATTTGCATACACAGGCACCAGGAGGAGAGCAGAGTGGGAGAGCCAGCAAAGAGTGGAGCAGCTTGGGAAACTTGGCTCCCCAAGTCATCAGATGGAAAGCAGAGAGGAAGAGCTGGAGGCTTGGAGGACTTGTCAGAGCGGGAGGCCATGGGATGGAGATAGAGCAGGAGGGAGCACCAGGAATTCTGGGAATAGTAGTACTGGTGGCAGATGGATTTTCTAGGCCCATGGTTGGCAAACTGTGGCTTTGAGCCACATGTGGCTCTTTGCCCCCTTGAGTGTGGCTCTTCCACAAAATACCATGGCCTAGGCGAGTCTATTTTGAAGAAGTGGTATTAGAAGAAGTTTAAATTTTAAAAATTTCGCTCTCAAAAGAAATTTCAATCACTGTATTGTTGATACTATTTGTCTCCATTGACTAATGAGTTTGCTGACCACTGACATAGAAAATAGAGCAATGTGAGCCTGGAGCAAGTTATTGTTGCAGTGGAGGAGGGAGGGAAAGCGACGGTGAGAGACATTAAGTAAAATCAGAGTGTCTAGGAAAAATTAAAGGGAAGATATCCTAAACCTTCCAGGAAATCTGCACCAATGAAGCAAAGAAAAAAGAAAGCCTATATTATTCTGTGAGGAACAAACCAAAATGGGTTGGGGTCTCAGACAATTCATTCATATGATTGCAAAGACAGACAGACTCTCCTGGGTTGGAGAGGGCTTTCCTGGGGGCTCCCAGATTGGACAGGGTGCAGGTGCAGCTGAGGGACCCACCCCCCATGCACGAATCCTCATGTACTGGGCCCCTGGTTAAAAATAATGTGGAGGCAACATGCATGTTTGAAAGTCAGTAAATTATGAAGCAGATAGGCAAAATACTAAAGCCGAGGTATAGAAATTTGGAAAAAAATCTCTAACCCACTTGGGGCTCCTTTACTTAATCTACAAAATGGATTTAATAAAATCTCTGACTGGGAATTAAATCATTTGGATATGTCCAGGTCCTTTCCTGGCTTGAGTTTTATTTTACAAAAGAAAACTCAAAATAACAAAATGAAAAACCCTTAGAGATTAGATGGAGACATATTTGGAAAAGCCACACAAAAAATACATTCACAAGGTGTATCTTTGAGGAGTTGGTTCTGTTGATCCTGTTGTGTTGTGATTTGTCACTTGTCTCCCATACTTCTTTTTGAATTATTTATAAGATACAGTCACAATAGAGGCAGGCAGAGAGAATCAGCCTCGCTTTCCTTGTGCATTTTTTCCTTTAAAAAATGAGTTGAAGAGAATTGCTAAACAGTTTGAGTACTGAGGTTGCTGATCCATTCCTGATTCCAATTAACCTTAATTTGTTTAGAGGCTCAGCAACACCAAGTGAATCTAACTGGCCAATTAGCAGACCAGCAACATGAGTTCAGTTCACCAAAGACTGTTTATCAGTTGGACATGAAGAGGGCAAAAGTCTGTTAATTCTGTGATAAGTGTCAGGGCATGGCTCTGTCTTGTAGAGCTTCTTAACTTGGGAGATAGCAAATGCACACAATCGGAGATGTTGGATGTAGGGATTGTTGAGGAGTGACCTGCACTTCATTTGGGGATTTTATGAGCAAGTTCAACTGCAGCTACTTACAGTTAAACATAGATAAGACTATTGTATGTACCCATGAGGTTTAGACCATAATTATTTGCTTCAAATAGTTCTTAGTAAGGACGCAGTGTTCAAAAAATGCTAATAAAGGTTATTACGTTATTTGTAAACTTTGCAAAGGATTTCTTTAGTGCCTATCCATTGCTTGTGCTAAAAGTCTATTCTACCCCATAAAGGTAAATATATAATATATGCCATTATTTTGAACCAGGGTTTTTGAAACACACATCTACTAACTTAAGGGAGGTGAAGAGAGTATCATTTCCTCCCTAGACAACCATCATCTAACCTCTTGTTTGAAGATGAAATCTTATAGTCACTACAAGCTGAATGAAATCTATTTTACCGCACTGTTGGTCACTAAATTTGAATTTCCCATGTTCAACATTATCAATATCAAGCATAAAAATTATATTTGCCACGCACTGTTGATCCAATGAAAATTATTAAGAAAGTGGACTTTGGTTATTCTTCAGACAGGAGGGGAACTGCTGAGGCGTCAACATGAGAATGGGAAGCAGCAACTAATTTCAGCTCTGATGGCAACCATGAAACACAACCTCAGGCAACTCATTCAATTTCAGGAAGCCTCTAGTTTTGTTATGGTAGTATGAATGTATGCCTACTTCCCAAATGTGTTGTTGGGATTAAATATTTAATGTTTATCAAGGGGTTTGAAGATGCAGACTAAAGACTAGATGCTAAGTTTATTACTTGGAATGGGATCTATCAGGAAACTGCATTCTTCTTCGCCAGGGAGCATTAGTGTGCAGTGAGGGCAGCTTTGAAGAGAGAGCTGCCCACAAGGTGAAAAAAGAAATGAAGATGAAACAGACCCTTCTCACTGAATCAGAACTTTTTCCTGCCCTTTACTTGTGAAGAAATTGTTTGACAGGCAATCACAACAGGGATGTATTTAAATGTTAAATCTGGAAAATATCTCCAGGGCCAAAGCAGTGTCAACTACATTAATTGCACGATAAGAGTTTGTATTCTAAATAATTCTTTTTTTCTCTGGTAGCGGACAACAAGAACTTCCTATCACAAATAAAGGCCTATGTTGAATCTGCTTTTAAAATAAGAAACTAGACACATTTCAATTGTTGGTTTGAATGCAGTTTTAAATTAAGAAACAGAAGCAATTAAAATTTATGATTTCTTAGAGGAATAGAAACCAAGGGATTTTTCTAGCTAGTTATAAAATAAGATCATATCAATCATTTCACTCTTTCATGCCCATTTATTTTCTAAAATAAGATCATATCAATCATTTCTCTCTTTCATGCCCATTTATTTAAAATGTGCAATGAACTTACCCTAATTAATAAACAAAAGCACTCTATCCTATCAGAAGGATTCTACAGGAAGCTTTCCAGAAAGAAAAAGTAAAGTTTAGTAATTGTTCATTTGGTTAACATGGGGCGAAAGCAATACTCTGTGTTAGATATCATGAGTCACTGGCCACAGATTGAGTGACCTAAGACCTTCAAAAGTTTTCACTTTTCACACAAATGAGTTGTGGGCTATTACTTAAAATTCATAGAAATGTGAAAAAATGTTACAATTTTACATTATGCAAGTGAAGAAACCAAGGCCCTCATATTGAAAGATTAGACCAAGTTTCCATTGCTAGTTGATAGCTAAACATATATCCTAATATGTATATATTTTTTCCTCTACACCAAATCCAATACATTGCATTCTAAAGGCTAAAGCTAGCAAAAATATGACAACAAATTTACTTATATATCTGTCCAGGTGATGATCTCAGTACAAGGGTAGGAAACACAATGAGGTTTTGCCAAATCATTATTCATAGAAAATTGGGTACATTTTGTTTTGTGAAAGCTTCCTATACTTAAATCTCAAGAACTAGATTTGAAGATACTTTGTGAAGTTTATAGAGTCAAGTGGTGTCTCTGAAGATATTTGGCTCCCAAGTAAGGGCTAAGTTAACCTCAGATATTATCACAAATACGGTTTGTCATTTGACTATGCTTTCTTTCTTATCACATCTCTCTATAAATCCAACGTTTAGTCCTTAACTTCTACCAGCCATCTCTCAGGTATTTCATATATCCCTCTGTGTTTTCTTCTTCTCTTTCCCTGATACCATTGTAGAATGTGAAGGTTGAACTAATTTACATTAATAAAAGAGTAAGATGCAAATTGACCATACCTTCATGATGTCCACCAGCCAATCAGGAGTGAATACATAAATTAACCCAACAAAGATGGCAGGCTAATTTGTATGCACAGGTGCTGAACAGCTGGGGGCAGGGTGGGATGCTTGTGTCATTGCCACGGCTAAAACCCAGGTGCTCTGGGCTTCTGGGCAGCATGGGAAGGTGGAAGGTGGCTCTGATGGAGCAAAGGTGGTGCTGGCAGCCAGGGAAGGAAGGTCGGTTCTTGCACGAATCTTTGTGCATCATGCCTCTAGTTTTAAATAAAGTTCTTTTTTATCCCTCCTCTTCATGTTTCTTTTCCTCTGATAGTGGTATGAAATAAAAGATAGACATAAGAGGCAAAAAATTAAAAAGGAAGTGGATGACATTTTAGAAAGATGAGAGATTGCCATATTTTTTTCTTTGAATTAAGAATCTGTTACTTTAATAAAAAGTGATGCATCATTAATCTTTATGAAATCATCTGAATCTGCTAAACTCTTTATATATTATTTAACCCCTTAATACTTTATAGTAGGTGCTATTTTCTTCCTGAATTACTTGCTCAAGAATAAAACAAATTTGAGAGCTATAATTCTAAATTATGTCTTTCTGATACTAAACTATTTGAAATAGGATTCATTGATATGAGGATCAGTTAATTTAAGAGGGATGTTAGAAATTCTGAAACAGAGATATTCAGAAGGATATATGAACAATGATAACCGATGACTACCTGCTATCAATCAGTACACACTCCTTTCCTATGTGCCCTTAAATAAAATAAAAATAAAATAAAATTACACATTTGAAAGTCAGTAAAATACGTTTTCTTTTTTACTCTGATGACTTCCAAAATATCCTTTCAGGTGCCCTTAAGTATAAATACAAACACACCAAATTCAAATTAAGATACAATTCTAAGTATACTTTGAACTTTGACTGAACTAGACCCTCAACATTTAGTCAGTAGTTCCTCTTTGGATCTGCTTTTTCAATCTTCTAGCTCTACATTGCTCTCCTCTGTGACTGTCCATTTGTGTGCTTGTGTGCCTTTAAATGTTTCCATGCTTACTTTGGGCCTAAAATTTTAATTCATGTCCTCTTCGTCTGAATATACTCCAAGTTCAGAGTTAGAGGGAAGACATATCAACAACTACATGTCTATGGCTTTTGTATTCCTATTTCTTTGTGGCTAAATCATAGTCATTACAAAGTTGCTTCTTGTATATGTATTTTTCCATATTTATTTTCCACTGTGAGAAAGAATGAGTTTTTGAAAGTTATGTGGTGAAAGTAAGGTTTATAATAGACTTTTCTAGCTTTGGACCTAGAAAAATTGGAGAGGCACCTGAAAATGTTGCCCTCATTTTTGTTTTTCCACATTTTTCTTGCTGTTGCATCATTAGGTTTAGAAATTTTGTTTCATACACAATTATGTATTCTTACAAAGGAATATAACAAATGAATATAGTAGAATAATAAAATATTGTTATAATAATTATTACCATTATTATCATTATCATCTTTATTATATAAGCAGTTATGATTTTGAGTACTTTTTTTGTAATCATTAAATGTGGTGAATAATATCTCCAAAAGATTATTGTGCTGAGTAAATTATATAATATACTAGAAGCCCAGTCATGAATTCATGCACCAGTAGGGTCCCTTGCGCTGGCTTGTGCCCTCTCGCAATCCAGGACCCCCTTCAGAGAGTGTCTGGCCCATCTTGCTCAGACTTGATCAGCCAGACCTCAGCAGCAAGCTAACCTACTAGTTGCAACATCTTCCCTCTGGCGATCAGTGCATGTAATAGTGAGTAGTTGAGTGCCCGTAGCATATCATTAACAAATTACATTTTGATTGGTTGAATAGCCAATTAGTCGACCAGACACTTACTAGTAACATATTAGGCTTTTATTATATAAGATATTCAAATACTTAGTTAACTTAAAACATAATAGAATTATTAACTGAAAGTATTCTTGTCAATACTATGACACAGAGAGGAAATATGCCATAGATGGCATAGCTGTGTCTGTTATTTTCTAACTATAATTGAAAAGTGATTGAGACAAATTGAAAAATGATTGAAAAAACTGTTCTATAAAATGTAATAGTTACAGCTATGCTATCTATGATATATTTCTTCTCTATGTCATATAGTATTGACAATAATACTTCCAGTTAATAATCTTAATAATTATAGAAATGGTTTATTATTATTCATATTTTATAAAATTCAAAAAGATAAAAAATCATAACTGTTAATTCATAGAATGGATTCAAATGTAGGCCTCTTTGAAATTATATACAAATTATACTTATGTATATTGTAGACTTCACATTTTCACACTTTCCTCCATACTGCTCTATACTGTTGGTTTGTACTCCAGACATGACATGATTTATTGACTCTGCTGTGAGTCATCTTTCATGTGTATTCAGCTCTTCTTTCAAATAAGAACTTAAGGTTTGTTCTTCTTTGGCAGAAACTGTACCCTATTCACCATTGTAGCTTCAGAGTCCCTAAGTTGTTATTATTAATAGTATTAATAAGTATAATAAACCATTTGGGGAAACCCAATGGAAGGAGTAAAGATCATCATCTTATAGTAGAAAGAAACCGATATACATTTAGCTAAAATCAAGTTGTGCAGGCAATAACGTGATGATATTAACAGAAGTCACTGTCACTACAAATATCATGCAATGTGTTTTGTAATGGTGAATTTCATGTGTCAACTTGCCTGGCCAAAGTGTCAGGATAGTTGATCAAACATTATGCTCAGTGTGTCTGTGAAGGTGCTGGTGCATGAGATTACCATTTGAATCATCAGTCTGAGTAAAGCTGATTGCTCTCCTCATGTATGGGGTTCCTTATAATCAAGTCTAAATAGGACCAAAAAGGCAGGCCCTCCCAAGAGTAGGAAGAAATTACTGATTGACTGAGCTGAGACATGAGTCTTTTCCTGCCTTTACATTTAGACTGAAAATTTGGCTCTTCTTTGGGTCTTGAGATGCTGGCTTTCAGAATGGAACTTATACCATTAGCTTTCATGGTTTTCATACTTTCAGAGTCACACTGAACCTAACAGAGCCTCTCCCGGGCCTTTAGTTTGCCAACTACAGATCTTGGGACTTTGCAGCCTCCATTAATAGAGGAACCATTTCCTTACAGTAAACAAGTTTATAGATGTATACATCTTTATCTTTGTATTCTATACTAGAGGCCCAGTGCACAAAATTTCAGCATGGGGGTGTGTGTCATTCAGCACTATCTCTAATCTGGGACCCTTCAAAGGATATCCGACTGCCCTGGTAGGATCAGGCCTAAACAGGCAGTTGGACATCCCTCTCACAATCCAGGACTGCTGGCTCCCAACTGCTTGCCTATCTGCCTTCCTGATTGCTCCTAACTGCTTCTGCTTGCCAGCCTGATCACCCCCTAACCACTACCCTTCCAGCCTGATTGATGCCTAACTGCTTCCCTGCCAGCCTGGTCATCCTTAACTGCCCTCCCCTGCAGGCCTGGGTCCCTCCCCCTTCCTCAATTGCCCTTCTCTGCAGGCCTGGTCATCCCTAATTGCCCTCCCCTGCAGGCTTGATCATCCCTAACTGCCCTCCCTTGCAGGCCTGGTCCCTCCCAACTGCTCTCCAATGCTGGCCATCTCATGGTGGCCATCTAACGTCCACATGCAGGCAGCAATCTTTGACCACATGGGGACAGCCATCTTGTGTTGGAGTGATGGTCAATTTGCATATTACTATTTTATTAGATAGGATAGAGGCCTGGTGCATAGATGGGTGCTAGCTGGTTTGCCCTGAAGGATGTCCTGGATCAGGGTGGGGATTCTCTTGGGGTGTGGGGTGGCCTGGGTGAGGGTCCTGTGGTGGTTTGGAGGCTGGCCACACCCCCTGGCGACCCAAACTGAGGCCCTGGTATCTGGGATTTATTTATCTTCTATAATTGAAACTTTGTAGGCTGGAGTGGAGGCCTGGACCAGTCAGGGTGTGCAGAAAGCTTGATTTCCTCCATTGCTGGGGAAACTCAAGCCTCCTGCTCTCTCCACGGCTGCAGCCATCTTGTTTGGGTCAATTTGCATTCTTGTTCCTGATTGGCTGGTGGGCATGGTTTGTGGGTGTAGTGAAGTGATGTTTAATTTGCATATTACTCTTATTAGATAGGATAACAACCTATTTCCTCTGTATCTCTGGAGAACCCTGACTCAATCAGATTCCTTTGATGAACACTAATTAAGCATTAACTCTGCATAGTCACTGTCTCAGACACATCTAGGGATCATGTGCTGTGTGTAGGATTTGTGTTAAGATCTGGAGACACAAACACGTAAAAGCCATCTTCTCTGCTCTCCAAGGGTATTATAAAGCAAGTCAAGGCTAAAGAGCATTCACTTATAATAGAAGCGACACTCAGTAGCATATGCTGAATGTCAACTAACTAAAACCTGCAGTAAATACTCTGAGGATCTTCAGGGGGATATTGCTGGCTTCATGGGTCAGGTGGCCATCCATCCTAGTTTAGCACGGACAGTTCAGTTTATGCCTGTTGTCTGAGCCCTATTATTGATAGCTCCATTTCACTCTGAACAGTGTTCTAGTAGACCATAAACTATAAGTTCACCTTACTCACAGATGGAGATTGAAGGAAAGATTTCTTTCAAAGGTGAATTGTGGGCTATGTCTTAAAAGAAGCAACAGACATGAATCACAGGCTTGGTATTCTGAAATGCGTCTTTTATCATTAAAAAAAAAATGTCAGCTGTGAAATGCTTTGAGCCCACTGTCTGCCTTCATTCTAGCCATGTGAGAAAAAAAAAAAGACATATTATGCAAAAGGGAACAGAATGTCTCATTGATGCCTCAGCTCTCCCTCCTTCAGAGGATGCAGTGCGAGCTGGGCATCCCTATGCCTGTGTGGCAGGAGGGCACGTGGCGCCTTAAGCTCCTTCATCATGACAGTTGCTAAAGCAATTACTTGCTGGGAATTCATATTAACCCGAGTAAATTAGGTAAAAAATCGCGTATGTAATGCCCTTGCACTCAAAATAATTGGCTGCTAATTTAAAATTGGCTCGCATTTGAGAAAATAATGTAAAAAATGTCTTTAGAGATGTATTTGAATGCTTATCAACGCAGATGGACAGGGGGAGCACTGGGTGAATGCTAATATAACATTTAAGTATATTGTGCATGAGCATCATGTTCAACTTTCCAGAGCCGTCTAAAGATGCAACCCTTTGGCAACTAATGCCACAGGCTCTGACAGAACTTGTGTTAGCATTCAATAAGAGCTGCATTTCATTTTTTTTAAAAAAGGGAAGTGGTGTGATAGATATATGTACGAAGGAGGGAGAGAGTTGTACTCTTCGTGAATGCATTCCTATAAATTAAATATTTAGATTATATGATTTTGAAGTGGCTGGCCACACTGTCACCAAGATTGGTGGGTATCTATTTTTGAATATGAATACTTTGAGAACCAAAGCCACATCATAATCCTCCTGGTATCTCTTATATATAATAGAGTGCCTCGTAACATTAGATAGTTAAAAACTATTTGTTAAATTAACTTGACTGAATTATGTATTTTTAATGACTAAATTGTGCACAAAGATATACATAAGTGATAATTGATATTTAAAATAGATTCCTGCTCTAACCAGTTGGGTATAGGGTTGGATTGTGGTTCGATGCCAGTCAAGGGCACATACCTTAGTTTCAGGCTCCTCCTTGGCTTGGGCCTTGGGTCAAGAGGCAACTAATTGATGTTTTTCTCTCACATTGATATTTCTCTCTGCTTTTCCTCTCTCTAAAAATCAATGGAAAAATACCATCAGGTCAGGATTTTAAAAATAAAATAGGTTCCTATTAAGTTTCTGTGCATATATTTGACTTTTGAACATTATACTTTTGAGTCATGCTTATTACATGCTTATGATCACCAAGTGCATACCCAGAAGCTAGTTAAGACCCTTGAACAGAAGCATTAAAGAATAATTAATGGAGGGTAAGTCGTGGGGGAAATTTCTTAATATTTTAAACAGTTTTTCTTATAAGCCCTTAGAGAATTATAATCTTAAATTTTTATATGGTCCTATTGAGAATATCAAAATTGCTCACAAATACTGCCTGCCCATTAATGCTCAAAAAACCAATCAGCCTATAGGCTATAAACAGTATTTTAAATCATGGCATGTTTTAGTAATGAGTAGATTGAGATTCAAACATCCAAGGTTAAAGTTGTAATTCTGCTATTCATATACTGTATATTCTTGGTAAACTCATGTAACCTCTCTGAATCTTCGTGTGTTTATGTGTAATATGTCCATGAAATAGGGAGATGCTCTAAAGATCTCCATATCTTGTACAAAATATGAGCCTAGATAATTCAGGAATCTAGACATTGAATGATTAAACAACAGATAAGTAGAATGTGTTACATCTTTCAGTAATGTAGAGTTAAAGAATTTTAAACAGATGCATTTTCCAAATGTGCAAATAGCAACTCATATTTTAAAGTGCTTAGAAAGATTAAAATGTAATTTTTATAGTAATAATTTTCTAGTTATTAACGTTTGCTAATTAGAAATTCAGGAAAGTAGAATGATTTCAGCAAGGAATAAATAAGACTTAAGTGAAGAAATTAGAAGCTAAAATGCTGAAGTAATTTACTTCTCTATATTATGAAGATTAACTAAATGATAACAATGGATTAACGTGAAAAAAATTTCCCCAGGATAAACAAGAAAGCTGAGTTATCTTTAAAAGAATATCAAGAAAAAACCCAGCAGAGAATTGCCAAGTATTCATGCTACTTTGTGCTGTGATGGCACATTATGCAATAGTAACTTTTGGCTTTTTGAAGGGGATAACAAGACTCTTTTGAATACATGATCAAAATTACTGAGCAGCTCATTAATGTGCTTCTGCTAGATTATGCTCGGTAACAAGCAACTCCCAGATTTAGGGACTTAACAGTACGCAAACATTTATTTTTTTGCTCAAGTGTCATAAAGTCTCTGAAAAGAGTAATGAATGATTCTACGCAGAACTAGAGAAGAAATGGACAAGAACAAAAATAAAACAAATAAACAAAATATTTAAATAATTTGGAAACTCAACAGCAGTGATTCCTGTTAATTATGGAATCATAGCTAACATTTCCCAAAGACAGAGAGTGTCAGGAAGGCACTGGGCAAGAACTTCAACATGGTTCGCTCACTCCAGTGACTAAACTAGGCTTACTACACGTTTTTTGAAATTATGTATAAAAAAGATACAGATTTGAAGTACAACTAGAGGTTACTATGAATTTTCAGAAAACTCCTTTCTTTTATGAAGTCAACAAACCTCAGGGTTGAACATAGATGCTGGATTTCTGAAAAGTAAAAAAGAGGACAGAAAATCTTAAAGCATTAGGAGTCACAGGAAATATGATCAACAATACTTACTGGACATTTGCTTTCCATAAAGCACAATTTGGTACACTATCTGAAACAGAAAAACTAGGTAAACATTTGTTTTTTAAGATATTTACCATATACGTGGGTATGAAATAATTTTAAGATAGCTGAATAACAACACAAGGAATTCAGAACAGTAATAGGAATTAAGAGAAGAGAGAAAAATACTGATGTTTTGAAATACCTTTAACATGAGATGACTAAAGAAATAAACCACATAGATGTAATAGGCTTAATTGTGTCCTTCTAATATTCATATGTGCACATCCTAATTCCTAGTACGTAAGAATTCAGCTGTATTTGGAGATAGGGCCTTTAAAGAATTAATGTAGGTAAAATGAGGTCACTTAAGATGCCAGTCTGACTGGATCTTAAGAAGAGGAGATTAGGGCACAGACACACAGGGAGAACCAGGTAAAGACATCAGAATAAAATTCTATCTGCAAGCCAAGGAGAGAGGCCTCGGAAGAAACTAATTACATTGATTCTTTTATTTTAGACTTCTAGCCTTTAGAATTGTGTGGCAACTAATTACTGTTGTTTAATCCACCTGGTCTTGGTGTTTTGTTATGGCCACCCAGAAACCTGGAAGCCTGGGCCAAAGAGACCTGGCATGAGTGGTCTGCTGACCATTAAGAGATACTGACCTGGAAAGAAGACTTCATGGAGGAGAGGAAATAGAAGAGAAAGGGTAGGTATATTATGTTCACATCGATTTAGGAGAGCATTTAATGTGAAAACAAGAAAGTTAAATTTCATTAAAATTTAAAATATAGAGGAAATGAATAATATGAATTGGTTCAATTCACACCAGTATGTATTGAATTGAATGCTTTGTTCATTTATTTTAAAAATTTTGTGCTAAAAAAACACATTTAAAGCATTCATTTATTTTGGAATCCATCATTAGCTAAATTTTTGAGAAACAGTCCAGAGATGGAAGACATTGAAAACACCTTGCCATGCGAGCAGTCAGCAGCTGAGCATCGCTACAGGATGCCTAGGACCAAACCACAGAGGGTTGGACCTGCATGGCCACCATTTGTCCACTATTCAGATACCATTGCTGACGTGTACACATAAGGAACTGTTTGATATTGAAACTGGAACTCATAACTATTGGACATTGAAATTTGGACTCAAAGATTTTTTGTTCTTATAAGTTTATTTCTAGCTACAAAGGCAAGATGTTTTTAAAGAAAATAATCAGGAGGAAAACAAAGCAAAACAAAACAGATGCAGAGGCAAAGAAGCAATGAACAGACTGTCATGCTACAGCGGGAAGGCAGGGGAGATTGAAGGGGGAGGGGCTGTAAGAGGTCAACTGAAGGACTTGTATGCATGTATATAAGCATAGCCAATGGATACAAGACAGTCGAGGAGGTGGGGGAAGTGAGGGCATGTACTGGGGGTAGGGAAGGCCGGAGGGAGGTCAATAAGGAAAAAAGAAGGAACACATGTACTACTATTTGTAATACTTCAAATGTTACAAGCACTATGGAAAACAGTATCTATGGTTCTCAAAAATTTAAAAATAAAACTACCATATAATTCTGCAAAAAAAATGCATTAATAATTGGTATTGTTTTTTAAAAATTTAAATTCTTGCAGTTGTTTAAATTAGTTCATGAAGTTTGTATGACTAAAGGAAGGTTGCTGGTGAGCATGCTACAGAAATGAAATGGGCTTTTCTTAGAATCATTTTGGCAGATTAGGAAAGGATTCTTATTTTGAACTTGTCTTTCCAAATTAGATATTCTAAGTACTGATAAAAATTACAGTGGTACCTCAAGATACGAGTTTAATTCATTCCGTAACGTTGAGGCGTGGGAAACTATGAGACACTGGAGTTTCAGTAAACTGGTGGGTCCTGTGCAGCTGGCCGATCCGCACAATTACTCCTATCTCAACTGTTGCTCGTATTTCAAAGCAAAAATTGCTCACTCCATGGCTCGTATCTCAAAAATCTCATATGTTAGGGCACCGTATCTCAAGGTACCACTGTATTAGAAATTACCCTAACATATTGAGAGACAAAATGGATAAATGGCTAATATTCTTAAGTTATCTTGCAATTATAGGTTAAAATTTTGGCATTTATTTTGACATTGCTTTTCTACAATGCAGAGATTACTGAAAGAATTTAAGGTTATTTCCTGATATTAATATTTTAAGGTACCAGATTATTTAAAACTTTATCATTAATAAAACAATTGTACTTTTTATTGAAATATAATGTTACATTTTCTGTAATTATAATAACAAAATTAATAATTAAAATGGCATTAAGATACCTAACTTTTCTCTTAGCACAGAAATTTTTTTTAGCTGTGTAACTGTTGATTATCCAACTTCCAATAGAAAATCTGCAAGAATAGGTTTTTCACCCTATCACAATAGTTTTTTGAAAGTTTTCCAATGTGGGACAGTAGTAAAGGGTAAAGATGGTAAAATATGTGGTGACAGGAGATGATTTGACTTTGAGTGGTAGGCATACATATGAAATATATAGATCATGTGTCATAGAAATCTATACTTGGAGTCTATATAATCTTGTTAACCAACTAGAGGCCCGTGTACCCTCTCCAGTCTGGGATCCCTTGGGGAATATCCTAAGCTGGCAGTTGGACATCCCCCAAGGGGGATGTACTGCTGCAGAGATGAGAAGCTCTCACCACCAATGCTACATTCACCACCAGCCATGAGCCTGGCTTCTGGCTGAGTGATGCTCCTCCTGTGGGAAAACACTGACCACCAGGGGGCAGCTCCTGCATTGAGCATCTGCCTTCTGGTGGTCAGAGCACATCAGAGTGCACAATTGGCCCCTTAGTTGATCGATTTGCATATTAGCCTTTTATTATATAGGATGTCACTTTAATAAATATATATATATATATATATATATATATATATATATATATATATATATATTAAATCCTGAAATGTATATCATCATAATATGGCAAGCTGCTCATGAGATATATCATGATTTATTTGTTCTTACAAATAAAAACTGGGAGCTCAGTAAAAATGTGTGAGGTTAAATTGAATTGAATAGCTTAACATAGCCTGTCCACAGTTCACTCAAGGTTTTTTTTTACTCAAAGCAGAGTTGAACATTTTTTTCATATTCTGCAAGAGCTCCAAGGCCTGCGGTTTCTGCTCTATTCTTAAATGTCCCTAAGACTCCAATCTATTCTTAACTGATGACAAATTAGAACATTAACTAATCAAGTTTCAATGTCAATCTTAAAGAGGCTCAGTGTAAGTCTTGAGATATTTTTGGGGGTTGCTCACTTCAGACAATGTATTTGGGTGTCTCTGTATCCCTAGCACTGATGACTTCTGTTCATTCCCTCTCTTGGAGCTAAGAGGAGACAGGGAGCTCTGTGGTTAATCTCAGGAGGCTTGCAAATGGGTATCAGAATGCAGTTTAGGAAAACTGTTAATGAAAATATTCCCACTGAATATTATTTATCAGCATAACTACAATGCCTTCTCCTTGAAAAGGTAAATACTTTTACAAAGCATGTTTAATCCTGAGAGACTCATGGCTCAAATCTTGGTATACTTTCTAAAGATACAAACTAATAGGTTAGTAAGAATATTTTCAATGTGATCTTTGAAGAAAAACCCCTAAAAAGTTAAAATTATGTATCTGGGCCAAGTGAATGAAGTACTAATCAATTGATATACAGGTTGGAACACTCACAAATTAATATGTAGGAGAAAAATTTAGGTCAAAGAATTAAAAGCGTAGTTCATATACAATTTTCAATGAATTATATGTAAAAAGAAAACTATGCTTAAGCATATATTTGGTCCAAAGCTAGAGATTTATGCAAACAGCGTTGGATTATGCTATACAGAAAAATGTGTACTAGATGGCACTCTAAGTACCCTTTTCATTTATGTCTCAGTCGGGTTTTTTTGGATTGCAGTTCATGAGTTGGGGAGAAAAGGAAGTATAATTTATTATTTTACCAAATAAATGCTTTTTATTATAACACAAGAGCACAGTGTTTAAATAATTAAAAAACGCAAATTATGATCCAAGTTTAAAATGTCATAATGCAACTATTTTTTTACTGACATATATTCTAGAATTATAACTGTATCTAATGCAAAAATAGCCTTGGAGACACCTTGATACAAGCTCAAGTTGTGCTAGATCCTTAGTGCTCTTTATATAATTTTCATTGCTTGTCCGCAGAGTCTAATGTTGGAGGAAGCAATGATAAACTGAAATTAGAAGCAAAACACGTATTTTAGAAATTTTCAGAGGCTTTCAAGACTCTGAGGATGCAGGTGTTTTAATTAAGTACGTGGATTTATACTGCCTTAGAGCTAGAAACTTGATGTTTATTTTTAAATTCTTATGTTTATTTTCATGCTATTTTTTTTTCCAGATTGGCGCAGACTTTTTTATTCTCACTTTTTAAGTGTATTTACCTTCTTTTCCTGAATGTTACGTAGGACCAAAATATACTTCACTAAAAACTCCAAGTTGTACCTTTGGTGTTTTAGTTTGCTTTTACTATATTTGATCATGACCTTGTCTTCTTGTTGTTTTTACAGAAGGTGCTTGAGTGATGTTATCGTTATTGTTTGCTCCTATGTGATTCCAGCTGGCTATTCAAATTGACTTGGCGTGTTTGTCTTAAAGATGTCTGAAAGCCACAGACAGCCCTCTGGTGCCATTTGCACAAAAGCCCCAGGTGGCTGGACAGTTGGCAATCTGGAAACCAAGTGGCCCAGGCTATTGAAGAAGGAGAGCAGTAAAGGCAAACGATAGACCTTTAAGCCTGACGCTGAGAAGACTGTAAAAATAACAGCCAACACCTCCTTTGAACTTACTAAATGCCAAGTACTGCAACAAATTCATTACATGGATTATTTCATTTAACATCTAATTCTTTTAGATAGGTAGCTCCTCTTTTGGTTAAGCAGCTGCCTAATGCATTCGATGTAAGAAGTTCTGGAGCCAAAGCTCAAATCCAGGCAGTCCAGTTGCAGGCTCTAAAATGTTTTTAAAAGGTTAACCGCAGAATCAGACCGTTAGAATCCAAATGAGAGGAATAAAAAATACCATGAAGTTTTAGGCAAAGGAGATACTAGGTATCTTTTAAAATAGCCTCATTGTTGTTCCTGATAGTGCAACTTCCAATAGTGCCCCAAGATTGATGTGCATTGAGGGTACAGAGTCTAATCCCAGGGACCTGGTCTGGTAAGAATGAGGCAACACTGACCACCCAGTTGACGATTCTCAGCAGGAAACACAGAGGAAGCAGTTCCTGCCTATATATACAGGGACCATAAATACTGATACTAGCTGAGAACAATCGACTACTTGTAACACCTACATATTATCTACAGTGCAGGTTTTCATCATTCTGCAGTCAATCTAGGAATGGAAATGGTTTCCCAGGCCTTGTTCCACATCCCAGGCCATTCTTCCCACTTCCCAGAGGCAACTATTTGCAACCCTTATTCTTTTTCACATCCCCTCCATAGCTCTATCTACTATATTTTGATTTTCCCTTTTTTAGCATGATCAGTTTACTCCCCAACATAGGAAAGGAGGATTAAATCATTCTCACACATAATCTCCTCATAATTCCCTATCCTTTCTATCTCCCCAATTTGCTATTGTCCCTATAGCATAGTTTTGGTAAGATCTATATTTAATAGATAAATACTTAACATATTTAATATTTATATCACTATATCTATTACGATTATGTGACTGCCTTTCCAACTGAGTCGTGCACTGTGCCGGTATTACTCTTCATTCTTGTATATTTTTTCTTCTTTAGAATTAATAATTGCCCTTTATAAATGTTTGCTTCATTTTCTAAACATAATACTTATCTGTCCTCAGTTTGCTTCCTAATTGTGTTATTTCTCATTTCATTCAGTCACATTAGTTATTCTGTCAATTTTATGTTTTTGAAGAAAACATTTTCCAGAAATTTCTTGTTCCAGTTTAGAGTGATTCAACCTTAAGTCTGATGGTCTTTTTTGTTTGTTCGTTTGTTTTTTGTTTTTTCTTTTTTATTGTTGTTTTATACTGATATCTCCCCCACACCATTACACTAACAACTCCATTCATCTATCTCTTACTTTGGAACTCTGGTTTATCATCCTCATATTTCTGTTTTCATTCCTCATTTTGCTGGATTAGTTGTCCAGGAGCTCCCCAAGCTCACTGAGAGGAGCATTTTGAACAGCGAACACATGTGAATGTATTGTTTGTTTGTTTGTTTGTTTTATGCCCACACTTGAGGTTTGGCTTCTTGTAAGATTCTAAGTGAGAAAGCATTTCCCTCCAAGAGTTTTAAAGACTTCTTTTCATTTTTTTTCTAGCTTTCATTTTTGCTGAGAAGTTTTATATCAGTACTAGAGCCCCTCTGCATGAAATTCGTGCATGAGGGGGGGGTTATCCCTCAGGCAAACCTGCACTCTCTCCAATCTGGGATGTACACCTGCCCATTTAGGCCCAATCCCTCTCACAATCCAGGACAGCTGGCTCCCAACTGCTCGCCTGCCTGCTTGCCTGATTTCCCCTAACCGCTACTGCCTGCCAGCCTCATCACTCCCTAACTGCTGGACTGATTGCCCCTAATTGCCTTCCCTTGCCAGCCTGGTCCCCCGCAACTGCCCTTCCCTGCAGGCCTGGTCACCCCTAACTTCCTTCCCGTGCAGGCTTGGTTGCCCCTAACTCCTTTCCCCTGCAGGCCTGGTTGCCTCCAACTGCCCTCCCCTGCAGGCCTTGTTCTCCCCAACTACCCTGCTCTGCCAGACTAGTCATCACTAACTGTCCTTCCCTATTGGCCTGATCACCCACAACTGCCCTCCTCTGCTGGCCATCTTGTGACAGCCTTCTTGTGTCCACATGGGGACATCCATCTTTGACCAATAGGGGCAGCCATCTTGTATGTTGGAGTGATGGTTAATTTGCATATTATCTCTTTATTATATAGGATATGAATTCTCCCCCTCAGAAATTTTAGAGTTCTTCTTATTATATTTCCTAAAATTTCACAATGACCTAGGTTGCTTAGATGGGCTACAACAGAAATCCATCTCTTGTGTGAAAGGAGGTTCAATCACATGGTCATGGTCATTTGTCCCTAAATCTGTGCATTTTACAACCTGTGCAGCCATATGAGACAATCCTGTTGAGGTATTTTCTCCATTGCACTGGTTACCAGGTAAATATATCCATGTGGAATCGTATAACTCTGAGTTCTGAAACATTTTCTCTAATTCTTTTGCCTTTATTTTTCATTTCCCTCCTTTCCATTTTCTGATACTTCTTTTTGAAACACCTAAGTAAGTTCTCTGGTTGTTTTATTTTCCTTACTATTTTTATCTCAGTGTTTTACTTTCTGAAAGATTTTCTGAACTTTATCTTTCATTTATCCTACTGATTTTTTCATTTCTAATATTATGCATTCATTTTTGAATGACTCATTTCTTGGTTCACTGAATGTTCCTTTTTCCAATATATTCTTATTTCTCTAAAA
The DNA here is from genome assembly GCA_004026805.1 of Lasiurus borealis. Classification (NCBI taxonomy): domain Eukaryota; kingdom Metazoa; phylum Chordata; class Mammalia; order Chiroptera; family Vespertilionidae; genus Lasiurus; species Lasiurus borealis. Next base: position 31,956 of record PVJN01002099.1, on the reverse strand, counting down.
ATATCTAAGTTTGTGTGTATATGTATTTGGGTGTGCTTTTCTTCTATTACTTGTTTATGTTTGTTTTTCACAATTAAGATGTATCTTAAATATCTCTTCACTTTAGACTTTAGGATTGTATTTGAAAGAGGGGAACTGGAAGCTTTATGGTTTTGAGTCTTATATTTAATTTTTTAATCCATTTTTACTTATTTTTGTATATGATATAAGCAGGTGGTCTAGTTTCATTTGATTTTCATATATCTGTCCAGTTTTCCCAATACCATTTATTTATTTTTATTTTTTATTTTTTTAATATATATTTTATTGTTTTTTTTTGTTTTTTTTTGTTTTTTTTTTACAGAGAGGAAGGGAAAGGTATAGAGAGTTAGAAACACCGATGAGAGACATTGATCAGCTGCTTCTTGTACAACCCCTACTGGGGATATGCCCGCAATCAAAGTACATGCCCTTGACCGGAATTGAACCCAGGACCCTTCAGTCTGCAGACTGATGCTCTATCCACTGAGTCAAACCAGTTTCGGCACACCATTTATTGAATGTTGTTATCTCACTATATATTCTTGTCTCCTCTGACCATATAGGCATGGGTTTCTTTCTAGGCTCTCTATTCTATTCCATTGATCTGTGTGTCTGTTTTTTTTTATGCCAATATAATGCTGTTTGATTACTATACCTGTGGTATCATTTAATTTAGGGTAGCATGATTCCTCCAACTTTGCTCTTCTTTCTTAAGATTATTGTGCTATTTGACGTCTTTTTTTGGATCTGTATAAATTTTAGAATTATTTCTTTCAGTTCTGTGAAAAATGCCATTGGTATTTTCATAGGCATTGTAATAAATCTATAGATTTATTAGGGTAATATGGACATTTTAATGATGTTAATTATTACTTTTTATGAGAATAGTATATGCTTCCATTTATTTGTATCTTCTTCAACTTCTTCCTTCACTGTTATAACTTTCTGAATTATAATAGGCAGTAAACTCTCTGACATTGCTCTTAATAATGTTTTACATATGTCCTCAGGCAAGGGAAACAAAAGAGAATAAACAAAGGGGACTACATCAAAAGTAAAAATTTTTTTCACAGCAAAGGAAACATCAACAAAGCAAAAAGATTAACTACTGATTGGGAAAAATATTTGCCAATGATACACCTGATAAGAGGTTAATATCTAAAACTTATAAAGAACTCATAAAATTTTACACTAAGAACACAATCTAATTTAAAAAAAAATGGATAGAGGATCTGAATAGACATTTATTCAAAGAGGGCATAACAATGGCCAATAGATATGAGAAGATACTCGATGTCACTTGATATTACTAATCATCAGAGAAATGCAAATTAAATCCACAACTAGATATAAGCGCACACCTGTCATAATGCCTGTCATCAATAAGTCAACAAACAACAGGTGTTGGTGACGATGTGGAAAAAAGGGAAACCTCCATCACTGTTGGTGGGAATATAGATTAGTATAGACACGATGAAAAACAATATGAAGGCTCCTCAACAAATTAAAAAACAGAAATAACTTATGACCCAGAAATTCTACTTCTGGGAATATACCTAAGTAAATCCAAAACACTAATTTGAAAAGATATATATACCCTTATATTCAAGGCAGCATTATTTGCTGACAAAATGTGGAAGCAATCCAAATGCCCATCATTGGATAAAGAAGATATGGGATATTACAAAGAATGAAATCTATACAAAGAATGAAATCTCACCATTGTTACAACCCAGGTGGATCTAGAGAGTATTATGCTAAGTGAAATGCCAGTCAAAGAAAGGAAAATACTATATGATTTCACTTAGATGTGGAATCTAAAGAGCAACAACAACAAAAGACTAGAAACAGACTTAGAGATTAAAAAAAAACAACAGAACAACAACAAATTAATGGTTGCCAGAGGGAAGGGGGAGTGAGGGACTGGATGGAAAGGTTAAGGTATTAAGAAGTACAAATTGGCAGTTTCAAAATAGTCATGGAGATGTAAAGTACATCATAGGAAATAGAATCAATAATATAAAACTATGTATGATATTAAGTAGATATTAGACTTATCGGGGAAATCACTTTGTAAATTATATAAATATCTAACTACTATCCTGTATACTTGAGACTACTCTATACTAATAATAGAGGAATATTCTTCAAATTGTCCAGGACACCTTCACAGTAACAACCAAACAGCAGGCTGTGTGGGGCAACAAGGACGGCAATGGGGTTAGTGAGGGACAACCAAACAAGTGAACAGCAGGCTGTGTGGGTGACCAGGGTGGCAGGGGGGTTAGTGAGGGATGACCAAATGACTGAGCAGCAGGCTGCATGGGGTGACCAGGCTGGCTGGAGGGAGAGGAGGAGGGGGAGATTGGGGGTGACAAAGCTGGCATGGGGGCAGTTAGGGGCGATGAGGCCAGCAGGCAAAGGTGGTTAGGGGTGATCAGGCACACCAGCAGGTGAGCAGTTAGGAGCCAGCAGTTCTGGATTGTGAGAGACATGTCCAACTGCCAGTTTAGGCCCGATCCCCAGATTGGAGGGGTCAGGCTGGGTTGAGGAGATCACCCCCCCCATGCACAAATTTTGTGCACTGGGCCTCTAGTATAAAATAATATTGAATGCCAACTGAAATAGAAAAGTAAGAAAATTTAAAAATAAAAGAGGTGAATAAAAACTGATGGGATGAACTATGCATATGGAAAAGACTATGAGCTTTCCTGGGGGTAATCCAGCACTGCTATTTATTTATTTATTTATTTATTTATTTATTTATTTATTTATTTATTTAGCTTTTAATCTTTTTTATTGAAAATATTACAAAGATCCTCCTTTCCTCCCTCCTCCCCATTAACTTCTTCCAGCCCTCTTTCATCCTCCCCCCAGCCCTCACCACCCCATTGTCTGTGTCCACGGGTTATGAATATATATATATACAAGTTCATTGGTAGATCTCTTCCCATGCACCATCTCCTGCCTTCTATCTGAGGTTCAATAGTCTGTTCATGGTTCTATGACTCTGGGTCTATTTTTGATCGTCAATTTATTTGGTTCATTTGATTCCTTAAAAAATCTTTTAGAACTATTCTCTTGGGCTGGCCAGACTCCCAGGAACACTCTTTCAAGTTGCTTACAGAACATAAATTATGGCTTTCAGTTCTGGGATCCTGGTGAGACAATATATTTAGTGTCTAAAATTCCCAATAATTAGTATAGTACTCTGGTCTTTAGTGCACATCAGAAATATTCTAATTTGCCCTCTTCTGTTAAATCACCGATCATCTGCCCTATTACTGTGTGTGTGTGGTTTTGTGTGTGTGTAAGATAAACAGATCCTTAGCTATGCAGAGGAAGATAGAAGATCTGAGGGTCTAAATAGACTTTCAGCTTATCTTTCTTATTTTATTCTACCATCTTTATTCCAACTTTCATAAAAACCGGATACTGCCAATTTCTGTTTTCTTTGTGATTGTGTGTTTTTTGTTTTTCCTTTTTTTTTTTTTAACCGCATTAGGTCATCTGAGAGCCTCAGGTTTCATTTTTGCATCATGATTCAGCTTTTCTGGATAGAATTTCGATCAATTTAATCAATTACTACTTTTCCACCTGCTTCAGCCTCCAGCATGTTTTTCTCTTTGTTCTTAAGTTTATTATTCTTATAAAATATTTTTTTAAATGAGATTTTATGAAAGAGTGAAAGTTACTGCTGTGTTAAACTTATCTTTATCTGGGTATCAAATAGTTCTTTTTTTTAATTTGTTGGTTTTGAGTAACAGTTAATGATAAACTTAAATTTAGATTTGCCTTATTTTTCCTTTTATTAATTGGTAAAATATTTTATATTGCTTGCCAAAAAAAACATTAAATTATTAATGTTTACACACATGTTATTATGATACTAGAGATCCAGTGCATGAAATTCATGCACAGGTGCAATCCCTCTGGGTGGCCTGCAGAGATCAAGCCCTAGTTCATGCCCCCAGCCTCCCAGCCCTGAAGTCTAGCAGCCCCTCCTGGCACCCTGTCTTGGCCTGGTGCTGACCGCGTGCCTGGCCCCCAGCCACCGGTGCTGGTTGCCATCTGCGGGGTGTTCAGTGGGGCAGTCAGGCCTCTGCTCTCACCTGCCTTGGCCTGGCTCTACCTGCTCACCTGCTCCACATCCCACTATGGTTCCCTCTCATTGGGGCCTATTGGGGCTGGCAGTGCCACTGCCAGCGCCATGTTGCTAATACCTGCCATATTCTGTGCTGCCCTCGGTGGTCAGCACACATCATAATGAGCAGTCAAACTCCCAGTCGGATGAATTCCCACCCAAGGGGGCATTTTGTATATTAGACTTTCATTATATAGGAGACTTATCATATGTAGCATTTCTCCTTTTTTTTTTTGTAGTTTTCCCATCTCTCTCAAAATTTTCCATATCTTCTTGCATGGTGGATACTTTTTCCATGGGAAGTTTTGGACTCATATTTAAGTTAAAGTTACTTTGGACCATCTCTATGTCTGTTTTCACTTACTGTTTCCTCTCTTGGTCATGGGAAACATTTTTTTTTAAATCTTTTGTTTTTGGTGGTGCTTGTTGCATAATTTTATTAGAGCAACAACACTCAGAAATTTCTTTTTATTATAAATTGTTTGATACTGTTCGGGTTGTATTTCCATTAGGGTTCTTTGTGTTGTCAGCTCTTTAATGAAGTTGTTTAAATGATGAATTTATAACTATTATCTCTTAAAACATTTTGTGTTCAAATGGAGGCCTAAATCTTGTAAATTATTCCGAGAAAATTGGATTCAGAATGCAACGTGTATTGTGCCCAAATATGTAAACATATATTCACATTGAAAGGTAAAGATCCCTATGGCCTTTGTAGCTTTTGAGGTAGGATTAAAGGATATAGACAAACAGATCAATGTGAGATTAGCATTCTGTCCAACAGTAACAACACGAATGCTCACAGCATTTTGAAATAATGATGCTATTCTGCAAGTACAGCTTGTAAAACAGCTTGACAGACAGGATATTCCACCAGAGATGCAAGCAGTTTGCGCTTCTATTCATAAGAGTTCATGTTCATAAAGGTTTGCTTCAGGTTTTCAGTGTCACTAAGAGCAGTTGGAGCTCTTGGAGCAGTTTTTAAGTATCAAAGGACTGACGTGGATTTGAATCATATAGGGAAAGGTTGAATAAAACTATGCATAAATATTTATTCTGTAAAAATAACACGTTAATATTTAAAAAATCTGAGTCAGAAAAAAATGTCAGCATTTGTGAATCATTTGTACTTAGTTCCTTTATCATAGCCCAAATAATGGCCTCCTGATCTCTTTTCAAATGCATCAGCTATATATGTGAAATTGGAATTAAAATAAGAGAACTTAACATAATTACATACTTCAGCGAGTTCAGTGAGCAGAAACTGTTGGCACCATCTTGCTAGATTTTTCTAAACCGAAGCTGGCATGTTTTGTATTATGAGCAGTTCAGCAGCTTTGTGCATCTGTCCCTCCCCTCCAATTTAATTAGACTGTCTGTTGCAGACAAATCAGACTGTGGATTTTTTTTCCCACCCAACTGCTAAAAATGCCAAGTCAAAATATGAATAAGAGGAAAACAAGATGTTCTGCAAACACATGCCACTTTACTGGGCAAAAACATGATAGGTGGATCAGCTCACACTCTCCTTCAGAGATGAGAGAAGTGAGGCCTGGAGAATGAGGTTATAAAAGGGTCAGATTGATGCTATTGTCTTTGCTGGCTCCAATAGAGCAGGGACTTGATTCTTCCCCTGGTGTAATCTTGCTTTGACACTGCAGCCAACACAGATTTATGATTACACATTCTTCTACCATGAAGGGAGTGAGAATCACAGCCGAGGAAACACAAGAGACAAATAAGCTAGATATTCTTGTAGAAATTTATAGTCTTAAATGTTTTGCATTCTGGTGGATGGTTTGAGCCATTATGCTCTCATAGGTCACTATAATGTCACATTTTAATCATCTGTAACGAGGTTGAAAAATGGGTTGCTTTTACAGAAGAGAATGTTATCCACAGGCAGCCATTAATTCTATTCCATGGAGGAGAATAGCAAAATTGTATGGGATGCCTTTTTTTTTTTTTAGATTATTTCTGAGTTGAACAGTAATCCATAGGGGAGAAAAAAACCACACAGATCCTAAGATTGATTTTCACACCATGCATCATGCAAATGAAAGCCAAAAAGTGGAAAAACTCTAAACAGGTAAGAAAACATAGTGGCATGTGTCAGATAGGTAGGTTATTGAGAACAGGGGCCTGGACCCAACTGTGAATGCTGTATACATGAGGTCAAGAGAATGAAGACCAAGGCTGCAGGATGGCAGGGAAAGCAAGAGAGTCTCCATTACTAGAGAAAGGTGAACATAGTTCTTCAGTAATGTGTCTGAAAAAAAAAGATGCCCATTTCCAATGGACTTTATGAAGAAACCCTGAAAAAAATAATCTTCCTTTTTGAGAATCTGAAGCAATGCTTGACTACCAAATTATCCCCACTGCTCTCTTGAAATTATTCTTTTTTTTTCTAATAATTGTAGCATACTGAATGAAAGTATCCAAACGTCTCTTACTCAGGTTCCATTGGAATGTTGGTGAAATGTTTATTCAAATTGTATTCACAAGAGAAAAATGTAGTGAATTTGTTCATCTTGAAACATCATTTTAAAGGTTGGCTTTATTATGTATACTTAATAGACTTAGCAGATGAGTTCTTTGGGCTTGAAATATTCCTCCTCACTGTTTCTTCTTGCTAAACATCTTATTATTAAACAATATGGTAACTTCCTCTTAGAGCCTTCCTAATCTGCAAAGAATCAGTTACACCATAGCAACTTGTGTACATAATTCTAGTATGGTTGCCATTTTCTAAGAGGTCATTCATATTGGGTTGTAATATCAGTGTGGTTCTGAATTAATGTGAAAAAGGTAGATATGTGAATGGCTACTGTCATTCTGGGCTCTGAAAATTGCATACTCTAAGCACAACTTATAGGAATATCTTTTTCCACTTACATAGCATGTGTTCTTGTGTAGAGAAAGTATCTTCTATATTACTGTTCATTTCCTTCCTCTTCCACTTACCAAACAGACTTTTAGAGTGAATGTCATGAGAGGCAGAAAGAAAGAGCTTATGACATTTTCCTTTGGGTATTCCATCTTATTTCTTGATTTTTATTCTGTGGGATCTTAGCTTCTTGGTATAGATAGCACCTGGATATACAGCATTATAAATGTTCCCAGAGGGCAAGATACTCCCATTTTTTGAAATAACTATCAAATTAAATCTATTTGGGACCAGCATGCACACATCAAAATATGAGTGTATACTCATAAACCAAGACAAGAAAGGTAAAAATTTACAACTTGAACAGATAATTACACATATTTGATTTACATCATATAAAAAGTCATCAAAATCTCTTGATGAAAGACAATGCAGAGTGCCACTAAAGGTCCTGGCCTTAAAGAAATGAGAATGTTTGGGAAGTTGTCTGTTGCAAAGGATTCTTCTCACATGGAAGACAGAAGAGAGTAAAGTTAGTCTGAGTATCCTCTTTGATTTATCATTCATTCGTTCATTCATTCATTCATTTCTCACCTGAGGATATTTTTCAATAGATTTTTAGAGAGAGTGAAAGATAGAGGGAAAGACAAAGAAATATCAGTGTGAGAGAAACACATTGATTGGTTGTCTCCTGCACGAGCCCAGACCAGGGAGGAACTTGCCACAGAGGTACATGCCCTTGACTGGAATTGAACCTGGGGGTGGGGGTGAGGGGGGTGGGACACGACCCTTGGGTCCACAGGCTGATGCTCTTTCCACTTAGCAACACTGCCTTGCAGTTGAGTGTGATGTATTGAAATAATATCTGCAATTAATTGTACCGAGAATGCAGTAGTTTTTAAATAAATCTATGTGGAGTCAAGGAATTAATAAATCTAGACCAGAAGGACAATTGGGAAGCTTAAAGCATATTATTCTTTCTTTATATTAAGGAAGTAAACAGTTATTATTTTCAATTTGCAGGTAGAGGGCTTTGTAAATTATAAACTGTTCACCTGAGACCAATTAAGAGTAAAACCATGGAGATTCTTTCTATCATTAAAACAATGATAATAAATGCCAATCCCACTAACAGACAAAAATTAATTTGAAAACTAAATATTAATAGATCCATTATTTGAGACAAAGAGTTTGTTTTACCAGGTCCAAGGGTTTTCTAATTAAAATCATGTGCTGAAATATTTGAGATAATTATATTATCAGAATTCTGGCACTTGTTCCTGAACAAGAAAAACAAGGCACATATGCTAGGCAATGGGCTAAACACCCAAAATTTTGTGGCTAATTTTTGCATCTTAAGTATATACAGGATGTTCCAAAAAATGTATACACACATTAACAGCTGATAGCTCAGTTTTGAAAATGAGATATATTTAAATAAACACTTGCTTTATAATTATTCAAAGTGTGTGAATACATTATTGGGACACCCTATATATACCACATATGCCACAAAATTAATCGGTAGAACCATAAATATGTGGAGGCTTTGGTATTCTTCAGAGAATTCATATTTGTCTAAAAATCCAAAATCTTTTTTAAAAAATATATTTTATTGATTTTTTTACGAGAGGAAAAGAGAGGGACAGAGAGTTAGACACATTGATGAGAGAGAGAGATTGATCACCTGCCTTCTGCATGCTCCCCACTGGGGATGTGCCCACAACCTAGGCACATGCCCTTGGCCAGAATCAAACCCGGGACCCTTCAGTCCACAGGCCAATGCTCTATCCACTGAGCCAAACCGGTTTCAGTGAAAAACCCAAATTCTTAAGAAGGTATCTGCTTTATATAGAAAATTTCCTACCCAATTTTATACACTAATGAAGTTATTTCTCCTTGAGTGATTGATTGGTGTTATTGTACTTGCATTATGTCATAATAGCTCTTAAAAAGACATTACTCAAGAAAATGATTATTCTACTTTTAGGAAGTATAAATGATTTTTAAAGGATGCTGAAAATATAATTCTGTCTTTGGGTAAGCTCTAGGAAGAAATGAGGACACTATTGGAGAGTAAATCTTACCATATTTGCTTTTTAAGATCATTTTCATGTGTTTATTTTAATAATAAGATACTTATTTTAACAATGACATTGTACTTCTAATAATACAGCACTGTGTTTTTACTCAATCTTTTTGTAAACATTAATATGATTATATTCTCTTTTTGATGAGAGGATTCCAAACTTTGACTTCCCTTCTCTTTTGATACCAGATTCTTCTATATGGCTTGCTTTTACACGTAATTTCACTCACTAAACTTGTACCATTTTATTAAACTTCATGCATTTTCTAGTAGTTTCTTTTTCTTGGATAACCTTACATGATTCTCCAGATTCACATTTATTTTTTATATGCTTCTGAAATGAAACTGTGGAAGTTCCAATTCTGAATCCAGTCTTTTATAATGGAATGCAACTTAAATATACTTTACCTGGCGACTGTCTACTACATGCACCTTTGTCTCGCAGCTCTTCCTCTTCTCCTCCAAACACGTTTCAACAAAATTGCTCATTATATCCTGCACTGTCAGATCTAAAATGCATTTACACATGAGACAAAATGAGGTATAGATATTTGGAAGAGAAAAAGAAATCTGAGGACTTAAATTTATACATGTGTCAACCGATGGTTCTTGGCACTAATTCAATGCCACAGGAATCCCCAACTTCAGGTGCGGTAAAGAAGACAACTTTATTCAATGCAAACAGTGCTACGGACTGGCTGTGAGAATAGTGCTGTGGAACAGGTCAATGAGGCTACAATCCGTCTGTGAGAACAGCATGGCTGTGGAACAGCTCTCAGGCCAGCTCCTACCATCTACTAGCAGGCTAGGATCCTCTCCTACTAGACAACTCTGGATGGTGAGATATGTTCAGTGTTTCAGTTCAGCCACGGAGACAGTCTTCATTCTTTAATGGAAAGGGAAAGTGCATCTTCCCATCAGAAGAGAGCTGGCTTATATGGAGAAGGGTCCCTGCTCCAGGTCTCTGATTGGCCCATCCTTATGCAAATGAGGGTGCCAAATTCTGGCAGATTGATTGGTCCAAAAGGCCCTGTCCTCATTAGTTAAAATAGAGCCACTCTGGCCGAGACCGGTTTGGCTCAGTGGATAGAGCGTCGGCTTGTGGACTGAAAGGTCCCGGGTTCAATTCCGGTTGGGGGCATGTACCTTGCTTGCAGGCACATCTCCACTGTGGGGCGTGCAGGAGGCGGCTAATGGGTGTCTCTCTCTCATCAATGTTTCTGACTTTCTATCTCCTTTCCTCTCTGTAAAAAATCAATAAAAATATATTTAAAAAAATAGAGCCACTTTGATTGGTTGAAGCTTCATAGCTCTGATCAGATAGGAAAGTCTCAGTGCTTGGTGGGACTAGAACTCTGGAACCCCTTTGTAAAAGGTTCTTCTAATATCTATTTTCTTTTAAAAAAATGTAATAAATCTATATTGTTCAGATTATTACAATTGTTCCTCTTTCCACCCCCCATAGCTGCCCTCCACCTGATCCCCACCCTTTCCTCTGCCTTTACCTCCCCACCACTGTCCTCATCCATAGTTGTACGATTTTTGTCTAGTATTTTCCTGCACTCCCTACACCCCTTTCCCGCTGAGAATTGTCAGTCTACTCCTTTTCTATGTTCCTGATTCTATTGTACTCACCAGTTTATTCTGTTCATCAGATTTTGTATTCACTTGATTTTTAGATTTGCTTGTTGATAGATATGTACTTGTTCATAATTTTTATCTTTATCTTTCTTCTTCTTCTTCTTCTTCTTCTTCTTCTTCTTCTTCTTCTTCTTCTTCTTCTTCTTCTTCTTCTTCTTCTTCTTCTTCTCTTCTTTTTCTTCTTCCCCTGTAACTTTCAGTGCTTCATATAATACTGGTTTGGTGTTGATGAATTCCTTTAGCTTTTTCTTATCTGTGAAGCTCTTTATCTGACCTTCAATTCTGAATGATAGCTTTGCTGGGTAGGGTAATGTTGGTTGTAGGTTTTTGCTATTCATCACTTTGAATTCTTGCCACTCCCATCTGGCCTGGATAGTTTCTGTTGAGAAATCAGCTGACAATCATATGGGTGCTGCCCTGTAGGTAATTAACTGTTTTTCTATTTCTACTTTCAATATTTTCTCTTTGTCTTTTGCTCTTGGCATTTTAATTATGATATGTCTTGGTGTGGTCCTCTTTGGATTCCTTTTGTTTGGTGTTCTCTGTGCAAATGGTAAGAATTCCTTCTTTCTTACTGCACTGTAGTATTCCATTGTGTAGATGTACCACAGTTTTGTAATCCACTCATTTGCTGATGGGCACTTAGACTATTTCCAATCTTAGCTATGGTAATTTGTGCCACTATGAACATAAGGGTGCATATATCCTTTCTGATTGGTGTTGCTAGTTTCTTGGGATATTTTCCTAGAAGTGGGATCACTGGGTCAAATGGGAGTTCTATTTTTAGTTTTTTGAGAAAACTCCATACTGTTCTCCACAGTGGCTGCACCAGTCTGCATTCCCACCAGCAGTGCACAAGGGTATCTTTTTCTCTTCATCCTCACCAGCACTTGTCAGTTTGTTGATTTGTTGATGTTAGCCATTCTGACAGGTGTGGATGATACTACATTGTCATTCTGATTTACGTCTCTCAGATGATTAGTGACTTTGAACATGTTTTCATATGTCTCTTTGGCCTTCCTTATGTCTTCTTTCGAAAAGTATCTCTTTAGTTCATTGTTCATTTTTTGATTGGGTTGTTTATTTTCCGTTTGTTAAGATGTATGAGTTCCCTATAAATGTTAGAGATTAAACGCGTATTGGTGATAACATTGGCAAATATGTTCTCCCATTCATTTGGCCTTCTTGTTGTTTTGTTGATGGTTTCTTTTGCTATGCAAAAGTTTTTATATTTTTATTTTGAAGCAGTCTCATTTATTTATTTTCTCTTTTGTTTCCATTGCCCTAGGAGCTATATTGGTGAAGAAATTGCTTTGGGATATGTCTGAGATTTTCTGCCTGTGGATTCCTTTAGTATTTTTATGGTTTCCCATCTTATTTTTAAATCCTTTATCCATTTTGAGTTTATTTTTGTGTATGGTATAAGTTGCTGATCTAGTTTCATTTTTTTTGTATGTATCTTTCTAATTTTACCAGCATTATTTATTGAAGAGATTGTCTTGACTCCATTGTATATTCTTGCCTCCTTTTCAAATATTAATTGAGCTTCATGGTTTGGGTCAATTTCTGTTTTCTCTATTTTATTCCATTGGCCTTTGTGATACAGTTTGATATCTGCTATTGAGATCCCACCTACTTTATTTTTTCCCAGGATTGCTGCAGCTATTTGGGGTCTTTTTTTATTCCAGAATTTTTAATGAGTTTGCTCTACATCTTTGGAATATGCCATTGTTATTTTGATGGGAAGTGCATTGAATCTATAAATTGCTTTGGGTAGTATGGACATTTTAATGATGTTGATTCTACCAATCCATGAACATGGTATGTTCTTTCATCTGTGTATGTCTTCCTCTATCTCTTTTTCAGTGTCCTCTAGTTTTCTGAGTACAGGTCTTTCACCTCCTTAGATATGTTTATTCCTAGGTATCTTAATTTTTTTGGTGTGATGGTAAATGGGATTGTTTTTCCAGTCTCTTTTGTAAGTTTAATTTTGGTGTGTAGAAATCCCATAGATTTCTTGGCATTAATTTCTTAATGGCAGCATATTGCCCCTATAAGATGACATGCAGCCTTCAAAATGATGGATGTATTAGGATTTTTCACATTGTTGAAAAGAAGCAAAACAGGAAAGAAAAGCTCTCATTACACCCAAAACATGCCATGGGAAATATATATCATATTTACAAACTTTAAACACTTGGAGACCAGCTAAGAGGTCCTCCTCACTTCCCACTCTCTGCTACTATAACTAATTTATCTATTAAAATATACACTGAGTTCTCTAGAGCTCTAACTTGGGAAGGAATGAAATAGCATCCAAAGAAAATTAGGCTATAAAAAGTTTTTTTTAACACGTTGGACCATTAAGATCAGAGAAAAACCTGAACACAGCCTATAAACAATATTCCAGGGCTTATACAAAGTAAGCAATGGGCACTTTATCATCGGAAGTAAAACAGATTCCACTTTTTCTTTTTTTTTTTTACCTCTAAGAAATGCACCTCAATGAGGAAGTATGTAACAGAACCAAAGCAAATCATTCAGGTTATACATTCACCTTTTGCGAGTTTCTATGTTTCTTACAGTAAAATATGTAAATGTGAATCTCATCTCAAATGTTTTTCTCATAGGAAGGTGAATGCTCTTTTCCTGTTTTCTTAAGCACAAAACTTTGGAAAAACATGTAGAAATGCAAGATATTTTTGTTGTTTGTTTCTCCCTACAGACAGAGCAATGATTTAGCACATTTGCCATATATGTCATAAGTACTGCAAATCACTGCTGTGTGTGTCTCTGACCTTAAAGGATATAAAATGATATTAATGTCAAGCATAACATCTATGTAATTTATCATATTCAAAGAGCTTTCACATATGTTACCTCACTGGACTATAAATATATCACAACTGATCCAAAAACCTCCACATACTTCTCCAGATTCATTTTTCTTACATGATGTGGTTAAATCATTAACATCTCAATTCCATGCAAACAATATTTATATGAATTTACTCAATGCCAAAAAGTATGTATTGGGAGGGTATGAGGTAACTGTAATCTGACGATGATTATAATAATAAAATGATAATGCAGATTGTAACATTTATTAAAAATTTTAATATGCTATGTTCTCATATATACTAGAATTTATTTCTGGACCACCTAGTTTGTTTCACTACTGTATTTTTCATTTCATTGTCAATGGTGTGTTGAGTAAAGAGGCTTTTCAATGTGTTATGGTATATAATAAGAAAGTTTCTGTTCACTATTTGTTTTCAAAAATTTATTTATAATTTGTAGGCATTTATTTCTTCACATAATCTGTAAGGTATTTTTTTCAGTCCCTCTCAAGCTCCCCCTTCTCCCTTTCCATAAATTCCTCTCTAATGAATGGGATTTTATTAGAATAGCATTAACATTTACTCATTAAATTTGGAACTAATAGCATGTTAATGATATTAAGGCTTCCTGTTCAAAAATATGATCTGGTTTTAATTGGTTCAGTATGTCTTATCTCTTTCAATAAGATTTTATACATTTAGATCCTGTCTTTACTATTAACTTCATTCATATGCATTTCATAAATTATGTAGTTAATATGAATAATGGAAACATTTTCTTTATTTTTTTTACTAGATGTTTATTTCCAAATTAGAAACAATATTGAATTACTAATTTTTTTAATCAACTGTGCACGAACTTTATGGTCTTACTAGATGCCCAGTACACGAAATTCATGCATGGGGGAGGGCTGTCCTTCAGCCCAGCCTGCTCTCTTTCCAATCTAAGATCCCTTGAGGGATGTCCGACTGCCCATTTAGGCCTGATTGGGCAGTCGGACTTCCCTCTCATAATCCAGGACTGCTAGCTCCCAACTGCTCACCTGCCTGCCTTCCTAATTGCCCCTAACTGCTTCTGCCCTCCAGCCTGACCACCCCCTAACCACTCCCTTGCCAGCCTGATTGATGCCTAATCGCTCCCCTGACAGCCTCTTTGCCCCCAACTGCCCTTCTCTGTGGGCCTGGTCATCCCTTACTGCCCTGCCCTGCAGGTCTGGTCACCCTTAACTGCCCTCCCCTGCTGGCCATCATGTGGTAGCCATCTTGTGTCCACATGGGGGCAGGATCTTTTGACCACATGGGGCAGTCATCTTGTGTGTTGCAGTGAAGGTCAATCTGCATATTACTCTTTTATTAGATAGGATAGAGGTCTGGTGCATGGGTGGGGAGCAGTGAGTTTGCCCTGAAGGATGTCCTGGATCATGGTGGGTGTTCCCTTGGGGCGTGGGGTGGCCTGGGCAAGGGGCCTGTGGTGGTATTCAGGCCGGCTATGTCTCCCTCTTCATCCCCCCAGTGACCTAAGCAGAGGTCCTGGTATCTGGGATTTATTTATCTTCTACAATTGAAACTTTGTAGCCTGGAACCGAGCCAAGCCTTCTGCTGGCACAGCCATTGAAACTTTGTTGCCTTAAGCAGAGGCCTGGGCTGGCCAGGGTGTATGGAAAGCTTGGCTTCCTCCATTGCCAGGGGCAACCCAAGCCTCCCTCATGCTCTCTCTGTGGCCGTAGCCATCTTGGTTGGGTTAATTTGCATATCCGCTCTGATTGGCTGGTGGGCATGGCTGGTGGGTGTAGTGGAAGTATGGTCAATTTGCATATTACTCTTTTATTAGATAGGATTTGTTTTACGAGAGGCCCAGTACATGAATTCATGCACCTTGAAAGGAACTGTGGGCCTGTGAGGCTGTGGTGGGCTCAGGGGTGGGTTTTGTCCCATCCTCCATGCCCCTACCCAGCCCCTCCTGCCATAGCCCACAATCCCCCATCTGCCAGAAGCCCTGCTCCCACTGCTGCCACTCCCACACACTGAGGGTGCCAGCCTCACTCACAATCCCCTCAAACCGCCCCCCGCTCCCAAATAGAATGAAGCTATTTGAGCCAGCACCAGCAATGGGTGCGAATAGGGCCAGCTCCTTTAGCAGGTGTGAGTGGCGGCTGCTTCCCTGATCACCCCTCAAGAGTAGGGGAAAGTGAAGGAGCCTTTAGGAGTGATTGGGGCTGGCAGCCACTGCTTGCACTCACTATCAGCACCGAGTGATCCAGACTGGTTCTGGGTGCAAGAGGGAGCAAGGACTTTTTAGTAACCACCACTGACTCATCCTGATGACAGAAAATGGTGCCTGGTCTTGGTCTGGCACCACTGCTCACTTGCTCCACCATCCCTCCATGGCCCATGCTCAACATATTCTGCATGTGCCCCCTGGTGGTCAGTGCATATCATAGAGACCAGGTATTTAATTGGTTGTTCCACTGTTTGGTCTACTTGCCTATTAGGGTTTTATAGTATATATAAAAGTGATCTGTGCTTTTGTCTATGTAAAAAAAAATCAACTCACCCATGCATCTTATTACTTATATTTAAATTTATTATATATGCTATTTATTGATTGAATTTTATTTTATTGCATGATTACATTCATGATTTGGAATAATAAATGGTGATGGTGGATCTCTTTGCATAACCTGAATTTAAATTAAATGTTTTTGATGATATCTATCTCTGTCTGTGGTAATTTTTGATTTGGATAAAGTGTTTATTATATTTAAGTAATTTTCTTCTACAACAGTTTAATAATGATTTTTATAAGTTCTAAAAAATATTTTATATGTGTTTAATCTCCATTGATAAATTGATGATAGTAAATAGATTCTCCTAATCTAATTATTCTACTATTCCCTCAGGAATTTATTTCACACCTGCTCCTATATCTTCGCATCTAGAATCCTCTCCCAAATATTCATCTCAGATGGTTTAAATTTGGCAAAGAAGGGAAGTGTAGTTACAGTGCAGTCTCAACAGTCTCATAATTTCCCCATCATAAGTGTTCCAGGATAATTTATAGGTTGCTTATTCTCATGTTCAGATAATAAACCAGGGAGCATTACACTAGGACATAGTTTTTAAAAATTGATGCCTAAAAAAACAAAGAGAAAAAATTAGTGTCTCATTTCCATCATTTCTGCAAGCAAAGCAATTTCCAAATGGTTTGAACAAAGTATTATTTAAAGAAAATTAAAGGCAGATCTAACAAATAATAGTCTGTTTAGACAGACACTCTTCTAGAACTTTACAGACAACATTTGACTTACACTAACTTAATAAAATAGAAACTATGAATGTTCACATTATATATATATATATATATATAATGGCCTAAGTGACCATTACAACCAGTCAACCAAATGACAGGTTGTCAGAAAGACCAGTCGACCAGTTGCTATGATGCTCACTAGCCACCAGTGGGAAGATGCTCAATGCAGGAGCTTCCCCCTGGTGGTTGGTGCACTCCCACAGCCAACTTCCCACAGTCCTTCCCCCTGGCTGCCCCAATCGGCCCCAATCAGGATTGGGTGAAATAGCCCCGATCTATCCTGATAGCTGGCCAGGCCAAGGGATCCCAACCTGTGCATGAATTCCTGTGCTGGGCCTCTAGAGTATGTATATGTATACACACACACACACACACACACACACACACACACACACACATATATAAAATGGGAGGCACAAGGAGTTTAATAAATGTTCTTGGTGTCACAGAGCTAAGAGGTCTTGGCTCATATTCATTCTCTAAAAGAAAAATTGAGGGAAGAAGAAGGCAGGGCAAGAAGTTAGGAATGTTCATGGGAAATTTCTCCTCAAAGAGATCAGGAATGGGAAAGAGGCCCTGCTTTTTTACTCCACAAACACATGAGGTTTAAAGAAAGAGCGTTTGGCTATTGTTTCTCAAGAGAAGAAATCAGCAGAGTGTTTTGAAAGTCTCTTATTTTCAAGATGTCACTCCCACATACTAATGACTATTTTCTTAAAGATTCTCTGTGGCTCACATGAGGACAATAGTTTGCCTTCAAAGTTCTGAAATGGATCAAAATCATGTATTACTTACACCTAATCCAAGGATATACAGACCCCAAAGCCCGAGTATACTTCCTTTCTACTTTTTACCCAATAACGTGTCCAGCAAGAAATTCTGCAGTGAGAGCAACTAACATTCAGATATTCCAAGAGGCCAATGTCATAATGCTAACATTAGAATGCAAATTCCTATGAATTTCTCAGAATGAAAGTAAAGTCTAAACATATAGCCCACTTTCAGAGTCAAGAAATCAAGTTCTTTTGCCCTTTTACTTAAATGTTGAAGAGTCAGAAGCGCAGAATGTATCCTCTCCAATGTCTTCACTTCAGTCTAAGCTGGAACGATTCTTTGTGCTTGGGAAGACCTGAGTCTATCAGCAGCTACAGCACTGGTTGTGGAATTAGTCAAATTCTTGTAATGGTCTGAGAATCTGTGTTTGTTCAACAACAAATGGTAGGGCCTCACTTATTTATACAGTGGTACCTCGAGATACGAGTTTAATTCGTTCTGTAACCTTGAGGCATGGGAAACTACGCGACACTTGAGTCGTGGTAAACTGGTGGGTCGTGTGCAGCCGGCCAATTGGCGAGATTACTCGTATCTCAACTGTTGCTCGTATTTCAAATAAAAAATCGCTCGTATCTAAAAAAATCTCATATGTTAGGGCACTCGTATCTCGAGGTACCACTGTAGTTCAAAGAGCTAATCAAACAAAAATGGTCATGTTTTTTAGACTTAAGGTAACAAGCCAATCCTCACTTCTAAAACCAGTTATTCCAGAAGAAAAAAATGCTCCCAGAACTCAGGTTTTAAAGGATGCCAAAGACCAGAGGAGGGACCCTTTTAGGTGATGGAGAAAATGTTCTTGTTTGCAGCTTAGTCAAGATGCCACTTAGTCTCTTCCAGGTGTTTTAAATCTCTGACTGGCTAATTTCAACTCAGGTTGAGAGAGCTCTTCCTTGAAGAAATTCATTTGTGTGTTCTGCAATCAGCTTTCTAAGCAGATAACTCATTTATGTGCCCAGCCTCCTGTCATTGAGGGTGACACTTAGCCTGCTTATAAAGTGTAGATTGCAAAAGTGGCAGTCATGAGTCAGGCGCATGCTCTCTTGTAAATATGCATTTTCAGTCTGTGCCACTGTGGATATTTCCAGTGGCTTTGGGCAAGAAACCTGCCTTCTAGCGAAGTGTTTTCCCTCAGCCTGGAGTCCATCAAGCTAGTGCCATCCTGAGACTGGGAAGCAGGAAATGAGTTTGAGTTTGTATGCGAGCCTCATGACTTGTTCTCCCAGTTATTTTCTTGGTCTTACATGCAGAATGGAATTTGGTGCATCTGGTCCAGAGATGTCTGGCAATGACAACTTATTTTATTAATTTCTAAATTTTAAATTAAACATTTAAAAGTATTTTTTTAATTTTAATTGTTAAATTAAAAATTAAATTAAATCTGTTGGGGTAGCAGTTAATAACACTATAGAAATTTCAGGGTTCAATTTTATGAAACACCAGCTGTATGTTCCATTGTGTGCTCACCACCCAAAATCTACCGTCTGTGATATCACCAAACATTTGACCAGCTAAACCTCACTATAATGCTTAGAAGCACATATAGAACTTCACTACCTGGAAATTTAAAAGCAGCAAATACTGTTTGGCCCGCTAAGGTCAAGAAGCCTGTACTCTTTTCCTTGTGCTGCGACATTTGTTTTTGTCACATTGCCTTAGAAAAAGCTGTGCCCACAAGGGGCTGTGACTTCTTGAATCTGGAACTCTTTCCTTTTCCCGACTTGCTTCGATCTGAATAGCTTCTTTATCATTTGCAGGCTTTTTTTTTTTTTTTTTTTTTTTTTTTTTTTTTTTTTTTTTTTTTTTTTTTTTTTTTTTTTTTTTTTTTTTTTTTTTTTTTTTTTTTTTTTTTTTTTTTCTAATATACACTCTATCGAATCTTGAAGAAAAATGTCATACACCTGTGATTACTACTTTTTTAATTTGTACCATATACAGACAAAATCGCCATTATGGCTTAACCTGATTGTTGCAGAAGAACAAAATGGCCACACATTATCTCAAGGATCAATGAAAAGATGAAAGAATGAGCTTTAAACTCTTCACGTGAAAAGAGAAAGTTCCAGATGTGGAAAGTCTGTGTTCCCTATTCCACTGTACCAGTAGTGATAGAGACAGAAAATTGCCCCTTACAGAGAGAGGAAGGCCTCTTGAATAAAACTCATGTCAGATGGCATTGAATCTGCTTCTCTTATTGTCTTTGATGCTTGGTCTCTAAATGTTTTTATTTGCTCTATTGAAGGGGACGATAATGAAACTTTTCTTGGGATATGTTTGATAATTTGTTTTATTCAAACTTATTTTCTGGAAGGTCCTGCAGAAAGCCTAAGGTTTTTAAAATTTCTAGAGCCAAGGACAAAAGGTGAGTGTGGGTTTTTTCCTCCTTAGTAGATTCTCCTTTCCCTGTCTGTGATGTCTCTCACTGTTCTCAATGAAGACGATTAAGCCAATAAATAAATCTGAGACTGTAGAATGAAAGTGAAAGGAAGCAAGTGGGAAAATGTTACCTGAAAAATAGTTGATGGGGGAAAGAAGAGGTAGAATATCTACATATTAGAAAGAAAGGAAATCATACACAGAACATATATGAATTAGATAGATCAACATGAAGTACTGAAAAATCCCCATGAAAACATAATACCAATATTCGTCATTGCTCTATCTCTATCTATCTATCTCCATATCTATCTATCTATCTATCTATCTATCATCTATCATCGATCTATCACCTATTTATGTCTAACCATAAAAGTAACTGGAAATGGCAATCTAGGCAAGCACCTAATTTAATATTTTTACTTGTGATGCCAACAAAATCAGCAAACAATAACTATTTAGACTTCATATTATTGCTAAACACAAGAAGGTAAGAGAAAGGTCATCATTTTCTCCTCTGTGTTCCCGTTATCACTCAGCTGTGTTCAACGTGTCTTTTTCCAACCTCTCAAGAGACAGGCTGTATACCAGACCTGCACTAGAAAAGCTGGCAAGTGCAATGAGGTTTTCCCTAAGCCCCTAATGGTGTTCTTTGGAATATATTTGAAAGTTTATTCTTTAACATAGTAATATTTCTTTCTCTACCCTTTTATTACTTTGCAATTGAATCCAATCCCCACAGCCAGCACCGAGGCACACAACAGAGCATTATCTGACTGCCTGATGAAGAACTCATTGTTGTTCAGCCACACGCATACACATACACACATTTTATATACACTGCCAAGGGGTTCCCCTGGCAAAGAGAGGGAAGAAGAATTATATCCAGGCTCAGAATTTTGATGGAATTAGAACTGGGCTGCATACACCCCACTATTCTCAGTGGAGTTTAGCTGACACTACATTTATGTAATCACAATTAATCAAAGATTTCCCTCACTAGGACAACCTTTCTACTCATTTTCTCTTTTTAAAATGTATCTTTGGAGACCAACTGAGGTTCTTTACCAGGGTAGCATTTTTCACTAGGGTAGCAAAGGAGAAAGGAAGGAAGAAAATGTTAATGCAGGGAAAGGGTCAAGGCTAAGAATAAAAGTAGGCTCTGTATAAGATTCACACTTCATGTAAAGGCAGCACTCGGGAGAGAAGAGCACAGAGCTGAGAATGTATGAAGGGAATGGAATCAATGATCAGTCCCAGAGAGACAAGAATTTGAGCTTTGGTGAGAATCTAGCAAGGTAACAGGGACGCTAATAGTTCTAGAAATAGGGCTGGCCTGAAAGAGTCTCTTCCCCTTGCTTCCTCAGCTTGACAACCATGGGAATAGACATGGAAAACACTGAGATTTAACAGAACTTTAGTTTTACACATGTAATCTCTTGCCTTGAGTTATAATATTTTTTCCCTTAGCCTTTATTCTACATTATGTTAAGACCATTTGCAAAGAGAGATTGCTTTCTACTCAGTATGGAATATTTCCTTGACACACTAAGTACTGGATACTGTAACTCAGGCCTACACAAGAGAATTTGCTGATACAATGAATTTGGGGTCTTAGCACAGAGTTTATATGAGGGTGATGACTCCCTAGAGTTGTATCTTATTTGCCTACAAGTTCATACTGAAATCCTTCAGATAAGCAACTATTTTAAGTCATCTGTTATTACTCTATATGGGCCCCTCAAAAATTCATATTGTCAGAACCTAATACCAAAGTGGTGGTATTGGAGGTGGGGTCTTTGGAGGTAATTGGGTCATGAGAGTAGAGCTGTCATAGTGGGATTAATGCCCTTACAGGAAGATGTCAGAGAGCCAGAGAACTCTCTTCCCACCTACCAGACGCAATGAGAACTGAGTTACCTGGGAAGAGGGTCTCCAGAACCTGATGATGCTGACATCCTGATCTCTGACTTCCAGCCTCCAGAAATATTATAAATAATTTCTGTTGTTAAAAAGCTACTCAGTTTATGGTATTTTGTTATGGAAGTCTGATCTAAGACATCATCTTTATATTCCCCTGAAACCTACCATGACATTTATGTGGTAGTTATTAATCAATATAAGCAGATTACCTTGTCCTTCTAAATGCTGCATGCTCCCCCTTCAAATATAAATATTTAAATATCGTTTCCTAAATGATGTAACCTTTTTCAATTAATAAAAAGTCATTAAGAACTTAGTCACGTATTGATGTATCTCGAGTGCAATAAAAAGTCAGGTGGGTAGAACTGCTAACACACCAAAGACTTCTTTTTTTCACCATTATTTCAAAATTTTAAGCTGTATGTAGAGTTGCCTTAGAAAACATTTGTGCTTCTCATTCCAATGAGCTCTTTGACATGTAGAGAAAGATGAAAAACAACCTCTATGTGAATTCAGATATAAGAGGTTATTATAAATTTACCAGCACTAATTCCTTTGAGTGACCATATTTGTTCTTCGATTACAAGTAACCTTAGTGATTTCAAAGCGAAAGGCAGGAGGAGATGAAAATGCTTGAATCACCAATAGATTCAGGTGGTGCCTTTGGCACTGAAGAATTGACATTTTATCTCCAAGTTTCAAAATGTGTGAGACATAACTACACTTTGGGTAAATCTGATGCGGTAGCAACAGCTCGTGACAATATGTTTTGTGTGTATAAGACTCCATGAAGCCCAAACAAAGAGCATGAAGGATTAAATGGGAACTCCCTGACTTACAATTTCAGGGGAAAGCTTAGTGGTATTACACAGGAAGTACAATGGTAGCAATGCCTCTAACACACGGAAAGCTCTTTGTCAAGCAAAAAATACTCTTCTGACTAAAAGGATCAAAACTCTTGCCCATTATTGACTGAATAAAAAACTATGTTCCCATAAAATGGCTAAAGATAGACAATTACAATCTGGGACAACAAACTACAGAGCATATTAGAGGAAATAAAGTCCCTCTTAGGAATTAACAGTTAAGATCAAATAGTTAAAGTCTTGATGTTGAGAAGGCACATCAAATTATAAATTAAATAATTTTATTATATAAGTACATAATTATTCACTTTTGTTTTTATACTAATTTACATTGTGTGATTACTACATGCATAGTACTTAACTATTTCACAATATTATTACTTTCAAGACCTATTAACAGCCATAGGGAATATGTACAATTGTTAACATCACTAGAGGCCCAGTGCATGAAATTCATGCAGGGGGGGGCGGACAATGTCCCTCAGCCCAGCCTGTACCCTCTCCAATCTGAGATCCCTTGGGGGATGTCCAGCTGCTGGAAATTCTTCTCACAATCTGGGACCACTGGCTCCTAACCACTTACCTGAATCCCTGCCTGATGGTTCCCTAACCACTTCCCTGCCAGCCTGATTGATGCCTAACTGCTCCCCTGCCAGCCTAATCATCCCTAACTACCCTCCCCTGCCGGCCTGATCACCCACAACTTCCCTCCCCTGCTGGGCCCCGCCTCCATTGTGCACATAGCTATCTTGTGATGGCCATCTTGTGATGATGTGAGGGCATGACAACCACCTAGACTATTATTAGTATAGATTTTTAAAAATAGGAAACTGGAACTTTGAGGAATTAAATAAATAGCCAAAATCATATAACTATTAATTTCAAGACTAGGAATTGAAGCCAGTTCTAATTAACACTGAATCCCATGTTTATAATTACTAACTAGACAATCCCCAAATCAAGAAGCAGACATCTTTTTTTTTTAATATATTTTATTGATTTTTTTTTTTTTTTACAGAGAGGAAGGGAGAGGGATAGAAAGTCAGAAACATCTATGAGAGAAAGACATCGATCAGCCGCCTCCTGCACTCTTCCTACTGGAGTTGTGCCCTCAAGCAAGGTACATAAGGTATATGCCCCTGACCGGAATCAAACCAGGGACCCTTCAGTCCGCAGGCTGACGCTCTATCCACTGAGCCAAACCGGTCTCAGCAAGAAGCAGACATCTTAGTATAAACTATTATGGTTTGCAGCCAAAGTATGCACTATGGAGAGAATTCAGATGGGACAATTGTTGTTGATAGTGTGACACTAGAGGCCTCTATCAGGAATCAGAAATTATTGTATATTGTTCTTTCACTAAATATATATATATATATGTATATATATATATATATATATATGTATATATATATATATACATATATGTATATATACACACACATATATATATACACACACATACGTACACACACACACATATACATGTGTATATATATGTATATACATATATATACACATACACACATATATATACATATATATGTGTGTATATATATATATATATATACTCAATTATAGTGTGCCTAAATTTAGACTTAGTCATTCTCAAAAACCAAATTTATCTTTATAGAGTTTTGAGTTATAAGAAACCTATCAGATATCATATAAGAACACTATAGTGCCCAGCCACTGTAGCTCAGTGGTTGAATGTTGACCTATGAACCAATAAATCATGGTTTGACTCCCAGTCAGGGCACATGCCTGTGTTGTGGGCTGAATCACCAGTGTAGGGTGTGTAGGAGGCAGCTGATCAATGATTCTCTCTCATCATTGATGTTTCTATCTCTCTCTCCCCCTCCCTTCCTCTCTAAAATCAATAAAAATGTACTGAAAAATAAAAATAACACTGTGGTGATTAATTTTATGTGTCAACTAGACTGGTCATGACTGCTCAGATTAAACATTATTTCTTGATGTGTCCCTGTGAGTGTTAAGATGAGTGTGTGAATCAATGAACTCAGTAAATTGTCCTCACCAATGCAGCTGGATAGCATCCAGTTTATTGATGCTTTAAATAGAACAAAAGGTGGAGGAAGAAGAAATTCATTCATTTGTCTTTCTGTCTGAATGTGAAAGTGAGACATCTCATTCCCTGCTGCTGCTCTCAGAGTGGAACTTGCACGCTTGGCTCCCCTGGTTCTCAGGCTGTTGGACAGGGACTGGACCACACCCCTGGGGTGCCCGCTTACAGAAGGCAAACTGTGTGGGCCAAATCCTCATTCTCTCTCTGTCCCTGTCTGCTGGTCTGTCTCCTCGCTCCTTCTCTCTCTCTCTTACCTATGATTATATATATACATAATCCTCTGGCTCCTGTTTCTCTATAGAACTCTAATACTGGCACTAGGACTGTAGGATAAATATTTTGATGCCAGAGAAGGTTAATAAACAGCCTGTGCAGAATGCTGCCTTAGCAACACTTCACCCCCCGCCCTTCTTTTTCTGGGAGTGCTAGGAGCTACACCTACAAATGTGAGAAGTCAGGCAATCGCTTTGTAAACAAAGGTTGTTGTGTTTGGTAGTTCATAGCAATTCAATAAGAGAGAAATTCACACTTTCTTTTCTCTTTTGAAAACAATTTGTCTTTATTTTACTGAAATTAAGAATAGTAGTCACCGGGTATAAAAGTGTCTTGACAAAGGTAAGTTGTCAAATTTTCTTGCCAACTCTGCAGAACACGTTGCCTTCAAACATTAATTCATCTACTCATTCATTTAGTCATTTCACTTCATGTATAATGTCTACTCCATGTATGCATGCTCTACATGTTAACAATAAATGATGTACAGACAACTCTTTGCACTAGCAAACACATAAACAAACAGATATGCAATATAGTACCAGTTAAAGTGATAAGAGAGTGAATAAAGCTGGGAAGGGTAAAGAGGTTTTCTAGATGATCTGGATGCTATTTAAAATAAGGCCTTTAGCAATAGTCTTGGTGAGAAAATAGCACTTGAGCAACGTTAAGAATAAGACAAAAGAGCGAGTGCTCACATCGCTGGGATATTATACATATTCCAGGCTAAACAAAAAAAGCCCAAAACTCGCAAGTGGAATTTCAGTGAGGAATCCAGAGTGCTAGAGCAAAGTGAGAAATAAGGAATAGAGTCAGGAGCCAGAGTATGTGCTGTCTTGCACACGGTGGCTGTTGTTCAAAGAGTGACAAGAAGTCGATGAGAGCTTTGAGTAGGGTATGGAGAGATCTAATTTGTGTTTCAGAAAGCACATTTTTGTGTATGTAGAATAGATTGTATATTGTATAGGTAAGTCCTCTATAATTCTGAAGTCAAAGAAAAGCAAACAGACGCATTACTGGCATTTTAGAAGAAAATGTGTCATTTTAAAGTAGACTACTATCATTGTCAGTTGTTCTGCTAAGTCAAAAGGAATTCCTGTTTTGTGCTAATGTGAGACTGATGACAATGAACCACATAAATTCAGAAGACATTTAAAAGACAGCGTATATTAAAGTAAAGAAGCCCCTCTTTTACCCCCAAATATATTTTTACTAGAGGCCCAGTGTACGAATTAGTGCACAGGTGGAGTCCGCCCAGCCCACTCCCATGGGGGCCCATCTGGCTGGGATGGAGGGGGGAGGGGTCACAGGCAGTTGGCCAGCTGGCCCTGCCCCTGAGTGAAGTGGCGGGGGGTTGTGGGGGATGGAGATGAATGGGGGAAGGCCTGGCTGGGGGCATGCGGGCTGATCGGGCCTGGACCAGGCTCATTGGCTGCTGCAGTGTGTGTCAAAGCCACCAGTCATTCTGGTCATTCTGGTCGTTCTGCCGTTCTGGTCGCTGGGCTTCTATATGTATAGATTGATTTTTTTTAAGTGAGGAAAGGATTCAGACATAGAGATTGAAAGAAACATCTATGAAAGAGAAAAATTGCACACTTCCCACTGGGCAGGTGCCGTAACCAGGAATCGAACCGTGTCCTGGTTCATGGTCCAACACTCAATCACTAAGCCACACTGGCCATGATGCAACAAGCCCCTCTTTAAAAAAATCTTTAGAATTTGCCCTTTTTTCCTTTTGTGACTTTAAACATTGAATCAAAAAAGTAATTCTAAGGTAATAATTCCTACAGGAAAAAGTATCCAGAGAAAAAGATGGAAAATGCTTGTGACATCAAACCACATAATTGGTTATGTGAAAAATATAAAAAGAAAAATATAAAAATAAACTATTAATATTTAATATATGTTTCTAATTGTTCTTCATTCTCAACCCAATTAGTGTCCTATTGTAAAATATGTGTAAACATTATCTTATAAACTCATTTTGAGTGTCTTTGTACAGAATTAGGATAATTTACATTTAAAAATTAAGCTTTACTTCAGTTAATAGACTCATTGCATTAATAAAAAGATTGGTTTTTATTAATGAAGTGTAAAAATATTAAAGAAGTACAAAAATGTCATCTGTATTTTATTGATACTCTCAATGCACTCAATTAGCCATAAACTGTCCTGTAAGCTACCTTTTCGCTTAAGAAAAAGTAAAGTCATTTGTGTAGATATAATATTAAGTTTTCAGAAAAATCACTAAAAATGCCTATGTTTATACCATGAGTCCTACCTAATAATCTAAGTGAACATTTCCTGAATTGAATAGTTTATTGCCAAATGGTTGATTGATCTCTTGTTATCGGGGAACCTTGGACTCCTTCTGGGAACAGAGTGATTTATTGACATTAGGAAAGCTATGTATCTAGGCACTGTCATATGCATGGGCAGTGCTCATCAATTTCAGCGTGTGCCAATGTTAACATGATATAGAGTGTGTGTGGTTAGGCTACAGTTTATTTAATCGCACTTAACCTACACAATAGACCCCTGAGGAGGCAAATGTGGGAGGGGAGGGAGGCCCAAGAGGCACGGTGTGCCATGTCAACAGGTTAAGAGGAAGGAAAAGCAGCCTGGCTCCATGGGGACCCCACAGGGGAATAGAGAAAAGCACAGCAACCTGACCTTCACCTTATTCATAGCCCTAGGGATTTTACCATCTGAAATTCCTAGAAAAGTGATAACATGGCATAAAGCACGCCTGCCATTAACTATACCAGCTAAATCAACACCAGATCCAAAAATGTTAAACAAAAAATGTCAGGATGTAAACCAGTGGCATTATGGTTCTTTCCTCTTGGCTTCTTCCATTGGTTATATTGTCTCCATTTATCTTTCACTCCCCATTCTTTTTACTTATCCTAAAGTCACTTGTAGTATCTGCTCTCTTCTTACACTTATGGAAGGTAGAACGAGAAAGGAAAATATTAAAGATTATCTAATCCAATGCTCCCATTTTAACAAAAAGAAAGTAGCCCCACAGAGGCAGTGACATGCTCAGAGTCAACGAGGATTATTGGTGGCAGCAGAATTGCAGACGGATGTTGCCCTGCTGACCCTTCATGTGTTTCCCAGTCTATGAAACTGCCTTTCCAGCTTGAGGCTGAAGTCCCAGATGAGGAAAATTGTCAAACTGTCAAAAGGTTCTTATGTCAATTTGAGTTCTCTTGGAAGCTGATGCCAGGACAGAATTAGAAGGGTATGATATTTATTGGGGGAGGCACCCAGGAAGAATAAAGAAGAAGGAGAGAGGGAGAGAGGCTTCAGATCATGATGCCTGTCTGACACTATGAGGGAGAGAGGGTAAAGGAAGAAACTCCAATTGCTACACACTTCCGAGAAAATGTCAACCAAGCTGATGAAGTGCCCAGAGCAAAGGTCAACCGTGGGAGGGGTTCCACATTGGGCAGAACTGTCTCAGCTCTAATGTCACCAGTTGCTTAGACACTGGCTGAGCACAGGCTTGGGTGGGGGAAGGAAGGAAGTAGTGGTCAGAACAATGTAGTGGATCCCCAAATTGTGGAAGCTGCAAACTTTTAGTTAATGCCACACCTTGAAGTAAGTTCTCTCTTGAAACAGATGGGAGTTATATACTCCTTGACTGCCTCAGTTGCCTTCTACATAACTTACTTCAAATGGGTCAGTAATAAGGTGAGTGAGTGTACTAGTTGTCTATTGCTGTGTAACAAATTACCACAAACACAGTGGCTTAAAATAGCATGGAAGCTTGGGTTCTCCTTACTGTTTATAGTGAGACTAGAGGCCTGGCACATGAAATTCCTTTGTGGGTATGGTCCCTAGGCCTGGCTTGTGATCAGGGCCATCTTCCCTGGTTGCCCACAGCCAGCCCTGCCCCCATCGCCACCCTCCTCCAGTTCTCCATTCACCATCGAGTGATCCGAGCCTGTTAGCCAGGGAAATGGATAGAGAAACGGTCAGTGTGTAGTCTTTCCGGTCCTTCTGCCTTTAGGGTAAATTTGCATATTACTCATTTATTATCTTAGTATATAAAACCATGGTTCCATCACTACCAGAGGTTCAACCAACCAAAAGTTAGTCCTGCAGTCAGTGCTGGGTTGTCGTGGTGACTGCTGTAGCTGCAGGCACAATGACCCAACACTAAATGCTAAGGAGGGCTGTGAATCAGGCCTGGAGAGAGGCCTGAAGAGAAAATCAGGGTCTGATCTATAGCTGTGTGACAACTGTTGATCAGCAGTTGCCTCTCTCTTTCTTTCTGGGCCAGGCCAGCAGCTGTGCTGCCATTTTCCTCCAGGCCTCCACTGGGGCTGCTGATCAGTTCTGCCTTTCTAATCAGGCCCTGTTGATAGGCCCAGAGACACTGACTGGCATAGAAACCAACCAATCAGAACCAAATTGGCCAGCAGAGGAGTGCAGTTGGGGACAAGATCAGGCCAGCAAGGGAGGGCTATTGGGGCAACCAGGCTGGCAGGGAAGGACCATTGTGGGCGAGATCAGGCTGGCAGGGGAAGGCAGTTGGGGACAACAAACATGCAGGGGAGGGCAGTTGGGAACGAGATCAGGCTGGCAGGGGAGGGCAGTTAGGGGTGATCAGGCAGGCAGACTTAGGCAATTAGGGGCAATCAGGCAGGCAGGCAGGTGAGCAGTTAGGAGCCAGTGGTCTAGATTGGGAGAGAGATGTTCAGGCCCCAGATTGGGATCTGGCTTAAACCATGCCTCAGATTGGGATGGGTGTCCCCCCTGGGGCAGGGAGCCAGCCATGGAGAGGGGCTGCATGCAGTTTGTAGGCTGGCCATCCCCCCGATTGGGGTTGGGGTCCTCGCTATGGAATGGGGCCAGCTGGAGTGAGAGGCTGTGGTCGTTCTTGTCACTGGACATTCCGGTCTTTCCATCTTTTAGGGTTTTATTATATAAGATGCTGTAGGAGAAGGTTGAGCTGAAGAAGATATTGTTAAGTAAAAAAGAAACAGACTTTAAATATTCAGAAAATTCTGAACCTTTCCATACTAATAAAAAGAAAGAAAAAAGAAGGAAGGAAGGAAGGGAATGAGGGAGGACGGAAGGAAAGAAAAGAAAAGAAAAGAAAAAAAAAAGAAAAGAAAAGAAAAGAAAAGAAGGAAGAAACAAAAGCATGCTCTGAGAGAACACTAACAATGTAGCTGAAGAAATCCTTTGGTAAAGAGATTGTGGATGTGACTCATTGTTACAAAGAAGGAAAGATTGGCCCTGGGATTTGAACCTAGTAATCCTAGTTCTAGAATTTGAGTCTTTTAAAAAATATGCTATTAATTTTAGAGAGAGAAGAAAGGAAACAGTGAGAGGAAAAAAACCAACATGGATATGAGAGAGAAACATCGATTGGTTGCCTCCTGTACTCACCCAGATCATGGGGATCGAACCCACAATGTAGGCATATACCAAGACCAAGAATTGAACTGGTGACCTTTTGGTGCATGGACAATGCCCAATCAACTTAGCCAGAACAGTGTGGGCCAGAGTTTGAGTCTTAAAGTCAAAGCTTCCTTAATTATTAACATATTAACATTTTAAAGGGTCTGGCAGATTTCAAAATTGATTTACTTCAGTTAAAATCTTCTCACATTTATTCGGGTATTACATTTTGTTACTCACAGAACATAGTTCATGGAGCACATGCTTGGGAATTCCCACATCTGTCTGCAGAAGACATTTTGGAAGACTGGACAAATGAGATTTTTAAGAGAAGTACTAGGGGTGACTGGGATATAAGAGAAATACTCCATCAGCATGAGAATTTATATCCATAGCATGATATGGAAGCATTTGGAATCTTGTATTTACTGGCGTGAGTTGAGTAGTAACCTATGTTTGTTAGAAAGAAGAGAAAGGTCTTTATATATTATTGTGAATATTTTACAAGAGTTTTCATATTGAGAGACTGAGTATCATTAAAAAATGCTGCAGAGGTATGAAACAAATTAAAAACAGAGACTACAACTAGGTTCTTTTTGTTGTTTGTTTTCTGTCAGTAATAAGTTCATTGGTAGTTTTAAAAAAAGGCATTTCAGTAGAGTGATAAGAAAGTTCTAGCCTATTGTAGCCATGCATTAAAAGAGGTTGTACTCGCGAGATTTATCTTTTCTTTTCTTTCTTCTTTTTTAATTTTTATTTTATACATTTGGATTTTTATTTAAAATTGCCATTTAAAACATGTTGGAAAGCATTTAAAAATTAAGCACTGTGAAGGCAAGGATAAGTTTTTATGCACTGAATCGACACCTCAAACCTTGTGTTTGCAATGTCTGGCTTGCACTGTCAAGCAGTAATGAAAATAAAAAGAATAAACAGGTCCCATTATAGAACAGCGAAGGCTGGATAGCAGAATTTATAGTGCAGCCAATCAGCTTGGTCATACTTAGGAGTATTGGGGTGGAGGAAAGAAAATAGCTCTACTTAACAGAAGTTTTGTTGTGTGGGTTTGGCAGAAGATCAAGAGAGGAAAGAAATCTGTGTAGAGGGAGGTACATTCATAAAGAATATGGTTAACCAGCTCACAGAGCAGAGACACATTTTTCTCCATCAAGGACAGGTTTATAGAAAGAATGAAAAATAGGTAAATTGCCAGAGCCAATAGGCGAGAGAAGTGACAGTCTAGAGTGCAAC